>OZ024690.1:27688644-27892069 GCA_964016905.1 Perithous albicinctus | reverse complement strand
GCGCGCGCGAATATCTGAGATGGATTTCTGATTGTATGCAAATTTAAATTACCAAACACGAGGTTCATGATCGTTTTCAGAGAGTCGAGGAAATCTACAAGGTATTTCATGCCAATTCGCAAGCTTCGAACCCCGTTAACTGTGCTTTCTTTTTTTTAAGATAATTTACCGGAATGAATCGAGTATATATATATATATAGTATATATATTTTTTTTTTTGCGTTCTACAAACCTTTAATAATTTTAGGTAAAGAATGATAATCATCTATAGGATATACTATTTCATTTTTTGTCTATTTCTCCGCCTGTCCGTCTGTTCGTCTGCCGAAAGCGCAATAACTTTTTAAAAAGACTATAAACTACAGTGAAATCTATCATCTATATTTTTCTGTGTAATTCATTTTTAATATCCAGTTAATCAATGTGCACCAACCGAGCATCTTAAAGCATGATCTATAATGACTCAGTTGCATGTAATAGAAATGAGTCTGTCGAAGTGAATTTTCTTAAAGGAAAACTAGCGACTTGTGAAATAATAATATAAGAAAGCAATTAAAAGGTCTAACAAAATTGTTGGGTCTATTAAAATAAATGAATAATAAAACGCGGTAGGAAGCTCATCCGAAAGGGGGCAGAAAGCTATATTGTGATATCAGGCATTAAATACACATCATCGTGGCGTCTCAGCGCTGTTAATCTATATTCGTGCTTCATCCAGACTTAATAGTGCGCGTTATAACCGAAAGCTCGCAGGAGAAACATGCCCGCGATAACTATCTAACGCTGTAACCTTTATAAATACTAGTTTAATAACGTCCGCGCGGTTGATGATGGCGTCCGCGAGTTAATAAGCGTAGCCTTCGCCCGGTTTATGATCACGGCTGTGCAAAACCCTCATCGCCGGATTGCTGGCGACGCACCCGTACTACTATTTAACACTTATAAAAGCTCGCAATTTTAGGTATTTTTATGCCCAACCTCTAAAAAACGATGTATAGTTAACACATTTGATAGCCGGTAGCCACATTTACCTTTTTGCAGCCCTCCAGCCAAAATATTTATTAACGTTTGGTTTACGTTTTGGTAAACCAGCAAAAAAATCTATTAGAAACAAGTGTTATTAGAATTTTATTGGAATAGCTTTATTATCTTGTAATACAACCGCCAATTAAATGAATGTTCATGCTGCAACAGGTTGTAAAGAAATTATGCAGATAAGCTGCTATTAATAGGAAAAGAAAAAGCGAATGAAAAATATGAATTCCGGAACGGTGAGAGTATCAAGATTTGACACGTTGACCAATCGATAGCAATGGTCAGCGTTAAACCAAACAAGGTACTTCGGGTCAAGGGTCAACATACGAAGGAGAGGGTTGACCTGTAGTTGCTACGACGTCGTTAATATGAATAACTCGACGTTAGGTACACAAGGTGAACGCAGCCATATCGGCCTGACACTTGCATAATTCGTGTCAAGCGCCATGGGCGGCAAGACTAGAGCGACGCCTTGTTCCCCGATTCTCGACTCACCTGATCGAAATCGCTGCTTGCATAGCGGCCATTTCACGATAGAATCTGTGATTTCCCCGTACATCACAATGAGCCCCTTGTACCGTCCACTTGCAGTTTGGGAGAGGATTTCTCAACAGCTGTTATCAAACATTTATCCATTTTTCATTTAAACTGTTGAAAATCATCTCTATGTCCGTATGAATCCAGATCGATGACTCAGTAACCTCAAAACTTCAAGGACATTTTACTTAACTTTTTGTTATTTTCCACGTTGCAAAAAGTTCAAGTATGTCGAAGGCTTCCTCAATGAGGAAGGTCTATGCGAAATGGTAAATGTAATGAGGAAGGTATGTGGAAAGTTCGAATCTGGAGCGTTGTATTCCCATTATCGAATCTAGTAAATGACATTTTTTTGTTTTCCTTCATTTTTATCCGAGCAATTTACAACAAGTGGCCAAGTGTCTTGAAGAAAATTGTACGATGTCAAGCTTACCTATTAAATTTGTCTTGTTAATTCAGAATGCGTGGTACAGAACATAGGGTACATGACATACGGACTGAATGCAGACATTAGACATTGGAGATACAAGGCACATTTCTCGACAGTTGAAACAACGTTGGGCGTGGCACTTGTATCACGCGCCCCTTCCGCGCTATCGTAGCGCTGAACAAAAGTTTCGCAGGTAATTGGAATGACGCAGCATGCCGAGACTAACTCGATTCAGCGAGAGTTGGTGACTCTGCGGACCTCCAGTGTACCGTTGTCGCTAGGTGGCATAGTATTGCAAATGGTCGCACCGCTACGGATAGCAAAGCACACCGAAATACAACGATGCTCTCAACTCGTTGTGCCAAAGCTCAAGAAACAAGAACGATTGCATTCTTCTCTCGATTGCTCGCTAGTTGTCCAACAACAGTTGTTTTCATTACTCTACTGTATAGCGCCTCAGAAGTTAAATGTCTTTCTCATTACAGTTCATTCTTTTCATCAGTATTTCTAATGCCGAGTGAAGAACGTTGGCAAATTACGAAGATTATTAATTAACACATCTCCTGTACTAGATTATGAGAAAACATATACTTCCCTTTTTTCACCATTTCACTCGATGTCCGGAAGAAGCTATACACTTTTGCAGTTCATGTTCCTCAATTTCGAAAAAGATTATTACGCTTTTCAACAATCCTTTAATCGTGAAAAATCCCATTAAATCAGTTTTCACGTGAAAATTGCAAAATAAAGATATATCGTCAGATTTATCTGAGTTTGCGATTGAATTTGTAACATTAGACAGTGAAAATGTCATTAATGGTAGTGTTGATGTACATGTAAGCCAGTATTCTTGGGTGCGAATGTTCATTCTCTTAGTTGCGCGCTGTAGATGCGACCGCAGCTTCCTGCAAAACTAACCGGGTTAGACAAAGCGTACTTAACTGAATTTCACGCTAAATACCGACTTTTGTCTTAGTGTCCTCAGAGCGTCGCGACCTGCTTCTCCTGCCGGATAATCGAATATAAAGTTCCGGAGAAACTGGTGAGAAACTGCTGCTGTTGTTGCACACTACTGTCACGAGGTTCACGACGAAATAACGTTGTCCACGAGAGGCCCCTTCGTTCTCCCTTATTTTCAACCTTCGTATTTCCCTCCATCTAAGGCAGAAGCGAAATTCCCCATACTATCGGATAAAGTGCCAGGAAAGGATGGAGAGAAAAAAAATGGAAAACGAGGGAGGAAAATGATTTATTCAATAGTTGTCGGTCGAGATCTTTTTCAGCCTTGGCGAAAGTAATGATATGAATTATGAACTGAAATGGGAAACTCGTTATCGCCCCGTTCGTCATCTACTTCTTATCGCAGTGTACAAAAGATCTTGTATACCAATAAAAAGATTCTATGTATATATTTATGCTTCATCTCAGGTCTTACTATACCTATCTATATACAGGAACATATTTTAAATGTTCCTCTTCTTTATGCATATATTTGCATTTAATGCACCTTTGCAGATTTCATTCAATCATATTTCCATGAGTAATTGAAAAAATTTCACGAATCCTTGCACCGCTGATGGTGCTTTAATGTAGATAATGGAATACTTTTTTTACACTTTACTAATTGATTAACAATCTGGTTGAGCCATGCTCATTTATTAATATTAAAGCCATCGCCACAATGACGAGTACCAGGCTCACCATTTTTCTTTTTTTTTTTTTTTTTTTGTTTAAAGCATACGATCTGTGTATAAATAAAAGATTTGTTTTGTTTTTCTACTGGTAATATTTGAGAGAAACAAGGCTATTGAGAAAGTGTTTGTTTTTTTGTTGTTGTCATAATTATATAAAATGTTTCATAAATTGAAAATACAAAATTTTCGACAAATTATTTTTATACTTTTTTTTCTTCTAAAACTGGAAAATGCATAAAAGAATATAAAAGTTCGTATCTGTAATGCAACGTTGTTTGAGATTTTGCGGTTAGTAATTGGTAACAGTGTTAAAAAGACACATGAGAAAATGTAATAGAATCCGTGACAATCATAATGCGCAATCTCTCCCATACCTTTATATAACGAAGCACTGTTAATGTCGGATGTAAAATCGATTTACCTAACAACGTAGTACAATTAAAAGTCCAGTAGATGGTGAAGTAGATGAAAACGCTCAGAGAGTAACATACGATGTCGATAACACGAAACTCGGGACTATCGTTGAGCCATATCGTGAAACCGGAAGCGAGTGTAGGCGCAAGACAGAGAGATATATTGAAAGTGCGAGAGTAGTCACGAAGGCAAGTATATACTATACATATACGACGTCAAGTTGTACAAGTTGGAGAACAGGTGCGCACCCTGCGGCCTTCTGTACGTTCACACCGCAACGATCATTTGCCCGTATACAGAGAACGATCTCCCCCACTCCCCTCGTGAGATCACTCGGAACTTGCAACTATTCTGAACGAGAAATGAGATAAGGGCGCTAGAGGGTGATGCATGGTCGTAAACGTAGTTTTCGATCGGCATAAATCATACTGTCGCGATTTGTAGCCTGATTTCTAGTCTCGAAGCATGATCCATGCGATATAACTGTGGTTCTCTGGATTGGCTCCCGATATGATATCACCTAACGGAGATACGGCTGAGTGAGAAATTCTACACATATCGACGGAGTAATAAATAAGCTGATATAGATTTCGGACGAATGTTACGTAAATCGAGAATATGGAATTCGTAGCGTAATTACTTTGATCAGGAGTTAATTGACTTTAAAAGGGTCGAGGCGCAAAATACCTTTTTTTTTTTTAAATCATACCTACGAATAGTTCATTATGCTAAACATGAAAAATATTCCTCTATGAATAATCAATAATTTCACCTGACTCGCGCAATTTAACGCAATCCTATAAATTTATCCATTCGCCTTTAAAAAAAAATAAATAAATAAAAAGTGTGCAAGAATTGAAGTTTCTTCGAAAAAAAGAAAGAAAAAAAAACACGAAAAGACAAGTGAAAATACTCTGTGTATCACTAGAAAACATTGGCACGCTGACCACTTGGCATTTCCTCCACTTGCGGTATCAACAGCCCTCATAGACTTATACGTACTCGAATAGGCCAAAAGCCAGAAACATTTATCGATGAGTAAAGGTGAAGTCGATCCATATACAGCTCACTCATAGAAATTTCACATCAACGCGGTTGGCGTGTATAACTCTTTGAGTTTCGTGCCTATAACCCCACAAAGCACTTTCCGTGTCGAGCTTTTCGAGCACTCTGCCATAAATTTCTCATAACTGAACGACATACGGTCGTCCTGAATAGATTACACAAGCGGTACATACATGATGGATGCGGTGGACCAACGTACCACGCGACACGAATGGAATTCGGTTGACTTTGATCACGCTTTATCTTGAAGCGCACACAGTGAAGGCAAAATCCAACGTTGGTTCACTGGCCTTCTCCTCATCTAGGCTTTAGGGTTGACTCAAGCACCCGACAAGAGGGCTCAACTGAAACTGAAGGGGCTGCAAGTGATTGTGCTTGAGTAGCCGGATCTGGTGGACGAAATCGATATGGAATTCGAGACACGTAGTAGACTACAGGATTTGGTCACTGCGAAACCGAGTTAGGCCGACGCTAGAACCTTGACGATAAAGTTATCCACGCGGTAACGTGGGATCTCCTTCACGAAACGCGTTCGTCCGAATCCAATCGTTGTACTATAGAATGCTATCTATTACACCGGAACGTCCCGTTCCCAATACACACTCGACTGCATATATACATATATCAATACACCCGTATTTTCGCAAATTCGACGTTCGCCACTCAGCAAAGTACTATGGTATTCATTCCATGCACTAAAAGATTTCGTGCTATCGCGTCTGCAAAGCTCTAAAGATATGAGAATCGTTTCAATTTTATTGTAGCTCGACCTTTTTTCTGGTATCGGTATCTACGGTTCAGTGCTCAACGGGGAAGTGATTGGTTAGGTTGATTCTGAGAAATGAAAGGAAAAGGGATACGACTTTATCCGATGAAATCTTTTATCTTTCATGTATTTTCGAGCTTATTGTTTTTTGCAACTTTGTGGCTGCTTAGTGATCGGTTGTAAAAATATATAAGCTTGTAATAAACTGAATCATAAAAACTAGTATTCGGACATCTCATTTCTGTCTTGCAACTTTAGAGGCTCAAAAGTCAGGCAACCGAAAAAGAAAACATATTTCAGCGACTTTTTTTTTAAATCGTACTCATATTTTTATACAGAAGTGTGGTATTTCGAAAAGTCTTGTCTGAAGAACATTTAGTCATTTTTTTATCAAGTACTCGTGAAATGCGTTATCTTCGAAATGACTAAGCTACAAGAATCTGATCCGAACTTTTTTGCAAGTGGAATGTAATAAGCAAACAGTGTCTGGTGCTTCAGTACTTGTCGTTTGTGCAAAGTTTTCAAGTGCGAGAACGTCACCGGATATCGAAAGAACAAAAGAATGAGCAAGACGGAAAAGACGATTAAAAAATCAACTAACGCAATAACGCACAAAAGTTTCTCGTGTCAAACGGCTCGTTCTCATGCAAAGTCATTCTTCTTATCACAATGAACGATAATGAAAGCTCTGAGAGTTCCCACGTAGCAAGAAACATTGGATACTGAGTGGAGAGAATGGGGCACGCGAAGGAAAAAGTTTTCCACGTCTAGAGCACGAGAGATATCAAATGGGGCGTTATTACTACATCGGTAAAAGCGGCCAACAAAAAAAAAGTCCTTGTCATGGGAATATAACAGTTTGACGTACCCGGAATACGTATATAATCGTGTACATAGCGAGGGCATGCAAGGGACGCAAGGGCGTTTCCTAGATTACAACAGCTAAAGGCGGAAACGCGAAAGTTGAAATTAATTCCGTTACTGGGTCACTGCACGGCGTAACTACGGAAATAACGTCGTGACTTCGGAACCCACAATTTCCCTGCTAGTCTGTTGATAGCTGCTGGCTAGTTAGCTACTTTTACCGCTCGTGTCCGTATTCCCTATTCTCGCTCTCTATCCCACTTTGCTCATTCCCGAGCAGGAATTGCGTCAAGTCGCTTGAAACCCTATCAGGTCACGATCATGCGTTGGTACGGTTAGTCTATTCAGATTAGCCGGAAAAAGCCCAGATCAAGCCCTGATCAGGCTTACCGGATGAGGCTGATCCAGATCTGGCTGACCGGATGAGGCCCAGGTCTTTTCCAGATCATACATGTGGTTAGCCTGAAGTAAACCAAATCATTTATTTGTGCAATAAATAAATAAGGGAAGATTGGGAATCGCAGAAGTAATAAAACGGCAACAATGAGCTTGAGATAAGTCTCTACAAGAATCATCTTTAATATTCAAGGATTAATCGGTAATTGGTAGAACCCTGAAGGGCGATAAATCCAAGACGCACCGTGGAAGTGGATTATTTGGTGGGTGGGAACGTCCCGGTTGCTGTCACATGACGTTAATGCAAGTGTTAAGCTGCCGATTGATTCCAAACCTTTTGAGGGAGACTGCGGATAGGACAGAAGGATTGCATGCAGGAGAGTTTGAATGCAGCAATCGTGTCGCGTTGCACTTCGACTCTCCCTTTGTACTATTACTCCTCGACGTGGACGCTGCCGCTGTGCTGCTGCTTCTGCAAGGCTGTAGAGATCGGCTGCTTGCAAGGCTCCTTTGTTTCCCCGTGTGGAACTGCTCGAGTACCGTGAGCTCAACTAGGTGAGTAGAACCAGCGTTACCGCACATAGTCTACCAACAACACATTGCATCCCTAACCAACCCTGAGGAATCGCAGCTTACAGCAGCAGCAGCAGCAGCAGCAGTACCAGTACCACATCCCCCTTACCGAAATTCCCTGCCACCCGGTGAATATCACATAATGGAAAAGCAGAGCCTTCGAATGCAAAATTGAGGGAATTGCGAAGTTAAATGCACAGAGACAAAGCGCCCATTGCAGCTGCACTGTTTGCAGAACCAATTCGGATATCCATGGTATCAAACTGCATCGTACTGTTCGATCTATGGTCACTATATAGTGCTTACACTTGTTGTTTTCACTTTCAACGCATAACTACATTTCCCAGTAGTTTGTGCGCGGTACAATGTACAAACTTTACTGGCATTTAATTTTGCGATTGTAAATTATGTCTGATGTCAATGTCAGATAGTCCAAAGTTTCTATACGTGATGGAAAGAGTAATGAAATTTTATTTTTTTTATAGAATAGCATTTACTCTGAATGACAGATTATCGTTCTGATATCTGAACAAGGGGCATTCTTATCTTCCATTGACGTGGACACATTTCTTCCACCTCGATTCTTACCCAATACTCGTTTGTCTTATGCGAAATTGTTTGCTTAAGTGAAGCGTGATATTCGTATCTCGCATGAATGAATTTTTCCATTTGTATACTGTCGACACGTCCTGCACTCGCTCACACTGAGTGTAATTCTAAGTGGAAAGTTATGTTGATAGGACGAGGAAAGCACGTCATTCAGCTATAAATCATCATTCCACCCGTCACTACAGGAAATTGCATCCCGAGCTAAATTGGGACAATTTCACGAAAATTGTTACTGTACCGTAAATGCGTGTAATGCAGTAGACCAATTCTTAACGGAAGAATGGTAAAACCTCGTCAGCTTTCTCAACGATAGAATCCAGACAGTTTTAGTTTAGCTATGTAAGAGGCGTAAAAGGCAGGTGATTGATGATGCATTTTTTTCTGTTTCAGGTAAGCGTCAGTCGGGATTGAACGTCGTGGTTCGAGCGACTCAAAAGGAAAGATGATGTGCGAAGTGAGAGTAAGAGTAACAGAGAAGTAAAGTTGAAGTAAATCGAGGGTAGAGAGAGAGTGCGTTATCCCTTTCGAACCTCTGAGAATGGATCGACAAGGCCGTTCCGCCACCGCCACGCGCGTTACGTTCACTCCGAGTGTTCTGTTCCATCGTTGATAACTCGCTGACGGGTTTTCTCGTCGGCTATGAGAAATTGGAAAATATCGTTCGATCGGAGTTTTCGAAGGGGTTGAAGCATTGGACGAGAACTCTCCCTCCTCTACTCAACGTTCGAGCTGCAGTCACGCACTGTACAACCTTTACTCTGTGGTGCTTTTAATCTAGCGGTGATATAGCAGAGAGGAGATCAAAACGGGACGGTGGGGCAAAACGGGACACAAAGAAATAAATGTTAAACTCGCGGTACAATGGGACGCTCAAAAATGATTTTCTTTTTAAGACGAATAATATTTCAAGTGCCAGAATAAATAAAAAATGGAATAATTGAAGAAATAAAATGTCAATAATCGATTATTTTTATTGATTATTATTCAATTTTAATCATTAAGCGGTAAAGAATATTCAATATTTCGGTGGAAAATTTGCGGTGTACATTTTGAGAAAGTGAATGGGCCATACATCTGCATTTTATAAAATATTTATAAATACTTAGTACTGATTCGACTAGTGTGAAGTGACCTAACCTCCTCATCGTGTAGTATTTTGTACCAAAGCTACAGGAGTATTCATATTGCATATTCAAACAGAAGTCACATAGGAGCAGCACTGTCATATTAGAGAACGAAAGAAAAGAAAGGTCCGGGTACCCAGAAAAAATAGTGCCCTATACTGTACCAGACAATTTTTCTTTTTTTCTCCGGACACTTCATAATAGTGGTAAAAACCTTATTTTCCAGTGAATAACAGTAAATCTACGTTAGTGGCAACCAACCAGAGGTATTATATCCTTAACTGTCCCATTTTGCACCGTCTCTCCCCAACCGCTCGCGATAAAGCTGTGTGGTAACCACGCCCTCCTTGGTCATGTATATTTTCTACCTCGGATACATAGACGTTGTCGACGTATAGCTTAAAAAACCCAGTGCAAACGGTACAGTTCAGTATGTTGTACATGAAACGAGGTCAAAAAGCAAAACGGATCGATGCAGGGGAGAAAAAGCTTGAAATCCAAAGTAGGTCAGTCGGTGGACGGATAAATGGAATCGAATGTCGCGCGAGAAAATGGAATTGAAAGCAAAGAGGAAATGAAGAAAGAGAGAAGGAAACTATGAGATATTGATTGTTTTTTTTTTTTTTTCTTTTTTTTTTTTTTCCAAATAAAATCAAATAGTTCGTAGATATCGATAGCTTTACATCCAGGAAACCAATTAAAATATTCGATGGAATGGCTAAAAGCACCGGTAACCTACACTCTCGATAATTTCCTTCGAGCTAACACGACCATGAAGTGTTTCTCGTTGGTACCGACGTGTTGGAGCACGAAAATTCATCGAAACCTTCATCTATCTTCGCCCATCTCCGGTTGGTACACGCTTTGAACTTGCGCAAACAGTAGTTACTTCGAACGTGAGAGGGAGAAAGAGAGAGAGGGAAAGATAGAGCCGACAAGGAAAATGGCAAGAAGGATGTTAAACTTGGTGAGAAGAGGATTTAGTTCTTGCGCAATTGCTTTCGATGCTAGCAGGAATGGAGCTTTTCATAGAATATGGAATGGCGAGAAAGAGATGACGAGTGCGTTCGTCAACTCGTTGACACTGAAGAACCGCTTCAAAGTTTGTCCACATAAGTGGAGTTGGTGTGATCATCTAGGACCTTCCGAAGACTCGAAAATATGCGGCGTTCGAGTCACGTTTTTATTTTACACATACTGCTTTGAAAAATCTTGAATGAAATGTAACTTTAGTAAAATTGCTTGGGGAAAAAATGTACCGCAATAAAATAAAGAGAAAATAGTCCGATGTACTATTGAAATGAACGCAAAATAGATATTTTTTTACTAAAGCTCAAGTAACGCAGCATCAAAGAATAATTAAAATTAAAGATAATTTATTTTCCATGCGGAATACATTGCAGATCTTTGGAATATTTGCGCTTCTTAACTAGACGTTAAAACTATCGCGACGACTCGGAATAATTAATGACTTCCGAGAGTCTTGGTTGATTGTTGGGGTTCGTCGGATGTCGTGGTTCTTGAAACTCAGCACTTGTATAATTGTTTCGGGTGTACATGCGGATATAATGCAGCAAGTTAAGTGTGTCAGAAGCCTTGGGGTCTGTTAGACGTGGCGCACGGGAGATATCTATAGTCTCATTAAGTTTCTTGTCACGTGAAGGGTAAAGGTTATACCGCGACATAGCGCGGCATAGCGCTGCGTATGGTTGTACGTTGTACCATTATAACTCCATAGCGGCAACCATGCAAACATATAAGAGCAAAGCGCATGGCTCAGTACCGCTATACGATATGTATGTAGCGTCTGCACTCAATATTCACCGCTTACATACGAAAGCTCTAAAGTCTACAGCCTTAAACATATTCTATTAGTTAGTCGACAACTGAAACGGTAATTAGTATCTTAACATCGTTACTCTTCTGAATCCGGAAATGGATTCGTGGAGAGAGTCTAGATGTAGAATTGAACTTTTTGATTCCTACACTTTGCTCTAAGCTCGAAGTAGACAATAGGACTATTGCTTGAAATAACATTAATCAGATTTATTTCAACTACTATGGTATATCGCGTATTGGATTGTGTATGAACGTTACATGCAGTTGAATTGGTAAGGGAGGCTGAAGGAATGAGGATTTCATTGGATATAGAAGATAACCAGTCGATTTCTGCCTAAGGCGAGGGCTTAATCGTAGCTGATACATCCACTTGTATCTACGGTGGTTCATCCGCAGCCGGGAAACTAATTCTTCCATCATCCAGTATGGCTAACCCCGCAGTGCCACCTAATTCCTGGCCTAAATGGATTAGCTCCTGAGGAGGAGGGTGAAACGCCAAAGGTAGAATGGGGGAAAGAGGAGAATGGCTAAATGACGATGTAAGGCCATCCGTATCGCCTGTTGGAAATCGGCTTAACCAAGGCAATCGCGTTTCCAAGAGCAGATAGTTACCAAAAACGGTTGAAACCACCAGCACTTCTCTTTGCCCCTAAAATTTACTGCGGCAGACACCGAAATCCCACAACGTTCAGGATGTCCCGGTCATTGCCATAGCCAGTGCTACGGAGTTTCATAGAAAATCATGGATTATGTAACGATGTACCTCAAAATACCTGCAGCACTCTACAGGCTGAGAGGTCATTTTAGGTGGAATATACCGAAGAAATTCTCTTGGTTCTTATCGTTGGTGGCCGGACACGTTGCCTGGTACAGCAGATATGTCGTAGAACGTGGAAAGGGTTTAGTTCTGTGCAAAACGCTGTGGAGCTTCTAATCCGAGAATTTGTCTGTTTTTTCCTCCAACCTATCTCGATATCTTGATAGAAAAGTAGGAGAAATAAGGAGTTTTAATGTCTCCAAGGACTTTGTACACAAGTGCGATTCTTTTCCTTCGCGACGTTCAACCTTAGACCGAAGAATGATACCAGTTTAAAAATAAACCATTCGCGTATCTCGTTTTACCGTTTTCCTTTCGCTCTCAGAGTCTCTAGATCACGCATCTGGCATTGTCTCGGAACGCTAGCCTTATGGCAAATACGTGAGCAGTTTGCGAAATCGGAATTACCGTAGCGGATAGTAGTTCGTACCGTCGTGACTTCGCCGTCGCTGCTGTATACTTGAAGAGATAGAAATGGAAAAAGAATCAAAGAAAGAACATAAATTTTGCTTGATAACCGGATATATAAACATAGTTCTTTGTCGTACATGTCTAGAAAGAGAAAGTTAAAGATACTAGATTTACCATTATTTGTCTCTTCTTCATAGCTTCATTACTAGAAACTAAATTCATTTTGGTAATTCCAGCTGTTGAGAGAAAATGTTTTCAAATTTCAATTTCGACATAATACATATGATCTATTTTTTTTGTCCAACAAAAAATGTGACTTAGCCTCTATCTATCCTATCCTGCTGTAAGTAATGGGACGACCCTCCATGACCGTTTTGAACTCAGAGACAGTTCACAAACATCAATCGTAAAATACCGAAACACGTCGCGCGGCATGTTCTGTGGCTCCGAGGTCCAGTTGTCTACTTTTCTATTGTCCCACTGTTTTCCTCAACAGCTGCTAGTACATTTATCTCCTGACAAATGTTTCTTGCGACATGAGGTTTCGCTTTGTCCTTAAACGAAAAAAAAACAAAAAAATGAACACGTTGCTGCCTAGACACGAATCTCAGACGTCTCAACGACTACAATGAATGCATTGTAGTCCTAAAACATTTATCTTTTATTTCGGTCAACGTCATTCAGTTCCATTACCTTATTTAGGACTATGATATGATAGAAATTATCACAAATTCGGTAACGCCATCGGTACAATTAGAAACTAGATTAAAATAATAGCCATAATACTACGAAGACTAGTCAATCGGTGAGAGAAATGGTCAGAATAAAAATATTAGATATCATCATGATGTTTCATACACTTCGTACCCCGCCGTTTTCGTCTAGCTTCTCCTTCACCGTTCTTCAGCATGTCTGTCCGCATCAACTGTCTGTGCCACTGCTTTTGTAGCGGAAGACCGAGAGAAAATCCGAAATACGCTTCGCAGGACAGATCCCTTGATATATGGCTTGCGCTGTGCCCTTTCACTGAAGAAGATGTGGCATTGCTGTAGACGCTTCTGTTACTCCTAGTACGAGGATCCACGCTGCGTCCTTCACTCCACCGGATGGTAAACCCCTTTCGCTTGCCCACGCGATCTTTCTTTGTCTCATACCCAGCGCCTCTGCCGACAAAAGCTTCTACCAAAACGTTCCTTCTTTCCATACCACACTGCGGTGAAGCCTTTCACATGCAGTGCTTTTTTTTTTTTTTTTTCTTTTTCCTCAATACCCTCTGTCATTTTCTCTTTGAACATTACCAATGCTGATTCTTCCTTTTTACTTCTTGTCGTTCTTTCACTTTTTTCTATTCTTTGAAATCTTTTTTTTTTGTCATGCTGTGATTTATGTTTATCAAATAAGAATAGAAACATTATTAAAAGTTAACGATTTTTCGATGTGTCACAATGGTGTTTTCCTTTCAATTGTGGATTAACCCTTTAGCTCTTTTTTTTAATGGAATGTCTTTTGAAGCATTAAAAAAAAAAAATCTGGTATCAATTACTAGCGACTTTAAATATCAGATATATATATATATATTTCCTTTCCCTTTATTTAATAATTTATCGTCCTCTGTTTCTGCATTTTTACCCGTCCACTCTGCTTCTATCAATTCCTTTTTATTTCTTTCCACTGCGTTCTTCCCGTTGTCTGAATAAATGTTGGAACTCGAGTCTGGCAATATGTATATAGTTGGCGCTTCTATGTCAGTACCATCAGTGGCGCGGTGCGTGTCTGAAATATACGCGAGGAAAATCGCAATGAGAAGAGATATTTCCAAGAAATAAGAAGAAAAAAGTGTGTAGGGGGGTTGGAAGACGAAAGAAAAAAATGAAAAAAAAAGAATATGCCTGCGTCAGCCATCCGCCTCACACCCCTCGCTTGGGGAAAGCCGAGGAAATATTTTCATTCGCCACCCCCGCGACTTTCATTTCTTTATTTTCTTCTTCTAACCCTCTTCCCCGGTTGCATCTTCTCCTCCCTTATGCTTGGGATCGAGCCTCAGGATAGGAAAGCGTATACTCACGGTACGGTTCGTCGCGTTTCGCAGCATCCGCAAGATAATTTTCACGCTCCGAGGTCAACTTCGAGGAACCTGCCACTGCTATTCCCCGTGTGTATGCTTGGCTCCCTGTCCTTTTACGTCTACCGCCCGCCCTATCGCTGTACCATCTATTGGCCCTCGTTCACCAGAGAAACTGACTCGGAAAAATAAGAGGATGGCAAATACTGCGATGGAAAAAGCTCGACTCATTCTATCGTTCACCGTTACCACAACTTTTTCACAGTCCTCGCTGGGTTAGTCGCAAAAGGCTGACGATAGCATAATCCGTAAAGGGCTTTAAGAGGGCACATTTATTTTAATATCTCATAATCCGTAAAAATCATGTTTTTTAATTTATAACATTCCGTTCTTCTGTCAGCGCTTATATTTCATGCCAAACTTTATTTTATATTTTTTATCCACAAAAATCATGCTAATCAACTATCAAGGTCCTGAAGGCTGAAATAACGCGAACTAAATCAATCATCTTTCACTAAGGCCGCCCATCGAAGAAGCCCAACCATTTAATTAAAGAGCATCCACTGAAAGCCGTAACTCTTGTTTTGTCTCGCTGTCCATCGTGAGTTAAAAAGACACTGTGAGATATCACGATAGCCAATGATGCACGACTAATTGCACGTTTCTGTCAAATGAGAGGAAATCAGTATATGTGGTAAGCTCCATCGAGCCAACAAGAAAGAGGTAGAGAGAGAGAGAGAGAAAGCTTTGGATAACGATTCACGTGATATGCAAACTCAATTGCCGATGATTTATCGTTATCCCTCTGCGTTCGCGAGATCATTTCCCTCGGATCATTAGGAAGTATGCAGCGGCGATGCCTGGGGCATATGTGGGCACAGACTGAGGGTCGCGTCAAACTTTCGTAACTCAATATACATCGTACTGATGGATTGGCACTCGATCAGACGGGTGGATAGCTTTGAGGGATGAAAACTGAACTGCGGTTGAGCTTCGGGATGTTTGACTGCGGTGTCTCGCAATCAATTTGCCAAATCTGTATACTCGAGAGATGCCAATCTACGATAGTGTAATCTTGAAATAAACAATGTCATAGAATAATTTATTGTGTAACCTTTGCCAATAGTTTTACTCGCAATCAGCATTCGATCAAAACCACCTGGAAAGTAGTCTCGAAATGTTATCCTGCGTTAATAGGAGTCGCAGTTAGTAACTTACCTCGCCTTGGAAAGGGTGGAAATCAAAGACACTGTATGATTCAAATGCCTTTTGTAGTAGTCCCTTCGATTGGAAAAAAAAACCTTAGTCATTGATCTGGAACACTCTACAGGCCTATTTGCTTACCGAAGAGACATGGTTCGACGTTAAAACGAGTTTAGTGAAGCGCATGTTAAGGCATTCGTATATTTGCCTGAAACTCTGGAAAATCGGTCCGAAAAGTGAAGGACAATACTTTTGTACAGTTGTGGAGAATTATATCATCCAGCAGAAAACTCGATAATCCTACTATTGATGGTTCGGAGCGTATACATAATTCGTTTCGTTCTCACGGAATCTGACGTAAACCAGAAATATTGGATTGACATGGTTGTGGATGAGTTCCACATCAAGAGGTAATATGTCTCAACGTCACATATGGTCTGGTTCGTCGTGGTCGAGCTGTAAATCTAATCTTGGGACTTTGCTGGCGAAGATACAAGGCGCCTTGTACGGATAAAAGGAATGAGTGGGTGAAAATCATATCCGAAGAAAGGAAGAAAAAATTCTGTCGACATTTTCCTGTTCACGTACCACCCTCGCATGTGACTTGTAGTTAATCCTCCGATGCACATCCACTTCGACATGAATGCCTGAATGACACATAAGCATAGTCTATAGTATCTTGCTGCCATTGGACAATATACTATAAGCTTATACTGAACTGGCATAGTCGATTGTACACGATAGCTGCGGGCCTATCGTTATTAGCCTTCGGGCACAATATAAACTATCCGGATGAGCCTACTATATCATCATATTATATATAGGTGTGTAGTTTCAGCTTGTTGACCGATAACGATATCTATTCTGATGAAACTTTGATAACCCCGCGAGCCATATTTGCCCCAGATAATATGTAAGATTACAATTGCTAATTTTCCATCCTTCGACGTTTCTTGTACGTTCATTTTGTCAATGAAAATATACATAGGTAGGCAAAATCCCGATTGTACTCCTTCAAACAAGTTTGACGTTGAGCAGTCATATTATCCCTGTATAAAAATATCATAACGGCACCGTAACAGCAGACGCAGAGCATTCCATATGAAATAGACTCCACTAGGACTGGATATTTTCTTTCAACATAATTTAGTTGGCTCAAATAAACGCACGTGTAAGGTCGCCCTCGTGTAAAAACATTCATTGTTGCAGTTTGGTTGCTCCATGGTGCACGAATACTCGTAGATGCATAATGCAGTCCCCGAAGACGACCACAATCCCTTTGCATCTCCTTCCACGTCACATCAACCAACCCACAAGTTGGCCTTCACCACAAGCACCATCGTTCACCATCCTTTTCCTATGGCTGGTAGACCTCGTGACCAGGCTGTAAACTAACACCCCCGTTCCCCCTCTGGCTTACGTGGCCTCTTACATTTTCTTGTCGTCGACCATCCAACGCAAGGTCGGCCAAGTAAACGCAGGCAAGTGACGGAGCTGACGGTCGTAGTTAACGTCGCGGCTTGATACTTTTCTCGAAGCACGAGTTTGTGTTGATGGTAGATCAGGATCAAGAACCACCACGGAAACAGCGTCTTCCATATCTTCCGTCGCTCGCCATCTTTCAGCACTCGTGTCGACCATAAGTCACCGGATATATGGGATCGAAAAGAGTTTAAGGCTTCAATAGCGTACCTTTAGATATATCTTATGATCAAATGATACATGATCCAGGAAATATGTAAGATTAAAGGGGAACTGAGATTTTCCATGTTTTTATAAACCGTCTATTGAAACAAGAAAGATAAATGGGACTCATTCAAGGATTGTTTACCTAGGATTTGTCATGATATAAGTCATAGATGCTATGATCTATAAATGTTGTTATATTCATTTTGGCATTCAGTCTAAAACACATATATGATTATTCAAGTCAGTTATAGACTCATTCACGAGATGAAACTCCATAAATTTTTGATTGTAGGATTTCAAGTGTATGTCAGAGTAAATATTACCAGAACGTGATTTTCGTTTCAAAAGCTAGTATAACGGTTCGAAGCGTGACAGAGAGCAGTCGAGAAGGAAAAATACACCTCGGCACTTCACCAACGTACTAGAACAGTGAAACTGGAAAGAGGAGATACATGAGAATGGTTAACAGCGCTGGTTATTGTGAAACAAAAAAAAAGACAAATAGCATAAAATGAAGGAAAAACAATGGCTTGGTCACAACGTCGAGTGGCTGCTGGTGTTGCTGTTGGTTACGTAGTTTGCACATTGGCTTTCAGAGGGCATCGGGTATGAATTTTTTTTCTCTCTTTTTTTCGGGTTAATTCGAAGAATGGTAGCTGCAGGAGAGCGGACCGTTAGCGCAGACACGTCACTCTCTGCGTACAACATTCCGCTAGTCGATGCTGAAACGGGTGCGTGAAAAATGACGAAAGGTCGCCCGATGAGGCACACGAGATGGACCCCACAATGCGTGAATTGTATATTGACAACCGTGCCCCAAAAGCCCTCTTCAGGCGACGACTATTGATTGCGCGCATCCCAGCATTGTTGTCAAATCGAGAGTTTCCGCGAGAAAAGCTGCGATCGGAATAAAATGTGATATTATCGAGCGACAGTTTGTGATAAATTGACCTGTTAAGCTTGGGTATTCCATATTGTTTCTCTGCTGGCAGCTTTATTATCAAACGTGGCTGTCAAATTTTTTATGCTTGTTACATTACACGAACTCAATCAAGCTGTATGCCGGAGTTTTATGAAATCGAACTAATCAAAACGCTTTGTAGGAAATCCACTTATTTCGCTCTTGACGGTGTCTGAGGGAAAAGTTCTTCAACTCGTAAATCTTCGCCTTGGGAGAGGTCGATTCGCTTAAGGCAAGGAGAAAGACTCACCCCACGATGAAATTCCACGATATG
Organism: Perithous albicinctus; assembly: GCA_964016905.1. Taxonomy (NCBI): domain Eukaryota; kingdom Metazoa; phylum Arthropoda; class Insecta; order Hymenoptera; family Ichneumonidae; genus Perithous; species Perithous albicinctus. Next base: position 27,873,306 of record OZ024690.1, on the reverse strand, counting down.
TGAATGTGAGAGCGGCAACACCATAGATATCGCATGAGTGCGAGTCAAGTGCGAGCTCAGTGAAGCTGTGTCTGTCTTTTAACTCACCTTAAAGATTCGTAAACGATTCATTGCTTGTCCCCTAATGGCCAATCAAATTAATCACCTGTTCCGGTTCACTAATCTTAATTGGAGTTTTCAATCCGGTGATTATTTCTTTCACTGAAAAAAGGCATGGTTGGAAGAATCGAAAACTCTGTTAAAAATTGTTACCACAAAATACTTGTTGTACTTGTAACCCCTTGGTTACCCACATTTATAACTTTTAACATTTTTAATCAATTTCTTGATTATTTCCATCAAGCCTCTTTCTCTCTTTTCTACATCTAGATACGAGATAAGTTTTATTCAACGTTTGTATTATCCCATGTAGCTTCAATTGAGACTTTTTTTTCGCGCCTGACACTGAATCAACTATTTCCAAAAAAAAACTCTTCAGGTTCTTTTGCAACCCTTTCCTCATATGTCTATCGTGTTTAAATATTGAGAAAATCAGCAGTTTGTATTGAGTAAAGGGATTAATGCGTTTCCCTTTCTGGTTCACCACATACAAGGTTTTCATGGTCAATCCCCAAGAGGTAAGAGGGTCTCTCGCAACCTATTACCGAAAAGCTCGTCCATTTGGATTAATCGTTGTTCATTTGTCGACGAGTATGCGGAACAAGAAGAGAGATTCTAATGGATCCAAGATCGTTTGGTACAAGCTGCGTTGAACTTGAAGCGCGGTTTCATTCTATTACACGCCAGCATCATTCGTCTTGGGAATCTTGTTTCCACAGATAGATCGTCTGTTGGTACTTCTGTCCATTCTCCTTCTCTCTATTAACTAATCTAGTTCGACGAGCCGTCGTTTGGACACCCCTCAGAGATTCAAGAGAATCGTAAACTCCGCCTTTACCACAATATCCTTGTCTCTCATTCGCAGTTCAATTCACAATCCACTATCCACTCTCTCTCTATGATACTACAAAGCATGTTTTTAGATCTAGAAAAAAAACCCAAGAAGCGGATTCTAAATTTTACAATTGAAGTTAGTCGTTTTTTTTTTTTTACCTAAAATCGTACTTTTGGCGAGGAGAAACAGATTTCCCGTCATTATACAATCTTGCAAAAAAAAAAACAAGACTATTTTTAAAAAATTAAAGTAAGAGAATATTTGTAGTACTGCTGGAAAGTTGAGAAAGACACGTAGAAAAATTTGCCATTATGCACGTTTCACCGCTATCTTCCCAGACCCGATCCGAGAGTCTGCTATGTCTGCATAATGTGGAAACGTCGAGGGACACAGAAGTGCTTTGGAACGCACGTAGAACAACGCGCATGGGTTTTTCTCTTGGTCTACAAGAGACCTCTGTTACAAAACAGCGATTTGTTGGTTTCCACCTGCGACCTGAGGTTAGTAAGTAAGTGGGATTGTGCAGGAAAGTTCTGCATGCTTATGTGCTTTATCGGAAAACGTGCAAAACTGTTCCCACCGGGTGCCTCTCAAAGTTGTAACGTTGGTCTAATTCTCGTTGAATAGCGATACGCATTATATCGCATCCGCTATTTTTTTTTTTTTTTTTCTTCTTTGTAATTATTTTCTTTAACCATTAAATGAAGAGTTTTTATATAGGATACATTTTTAATTGGACAATTCCTAAAATACAGGATTTAAAAACGAACTTGGGAAAACGTTCATATCAGTGTTGTATTACACAAGTCCAACGAGAAATCCGATAACTTCACTGATTGATTATCGAATTTCTGCTTTCCGTCGAATTTCGCCAGTTACTGAATAACGATGTAGGTTTTGAATATCGAAAAAAAATAACTATAAAAACACGCGTACATATAATATTTTATTCTCCGTTAGTAATTTGCAAGTTCATAAAAAAAAAAGATGATTTAACGGTTATTGTTTGCTTCTTCTCATAAATCCACCAAATATTTCGAGAAAATAATTTGTCCATCATAATAATTGACATATCCACTAATTTCCATCCGCTGTCATCGTATAACTGAGATTTTATAAAACCTACAACTAGGACGATACTTTGCACTTTAATGTACTTGTCTAAGGACTCTCTTTTTGCTCCTGAAATGGTGTTAAAAGGCTGTACCAAAATTAAGTTATTAAGCTACTGTGGTTATGATAAAGCTCGAAGATTTAAAATGAGAAAATATAACCACTTCTGAAACTGCTATCCGAGCACTGTTGGTACAACGGTTCTAAATTCAACTCACTTTGAATATTATCAGTTTGCTCGTGTTGGTGGAGCCGTCCATCAGCACAAAATAGTCGAAACTCTATCCAGTTGTAGCAGGAGGCTTAAAATCCCTCTCCCCCGTTGCGCTTCCGCATCCAGGTAAATTTTAGTTGGACGCCAGTTAGGAATCGTTGAATAATCCAACAGTTTCGATAAACGCCAACGGCCAGTCTGATGGTTAAAAAGATAGTTTCCAGACCAGAAAGGGAGACAGGTAGAATGAGCGATGAGTGAAAGTACCAAACATCAATACCATCAAACGTTTGGCAAACCTCAGGTACCCATAATAATAGGCAACACACTGTCTGTGCTAACAGAAAGTTTACATCGGTAATTGTGACTGTTGGGTATGCATTACATTAGATTGTGTTGCTTTCACTAATGATCACAATTTTTAACAAGTACAAATCGTACCAATTGGATTGTTCTGTTGATTATGGTGAACCGATTACAAAAATATCCGAATTGTCAAACCATAACGTTTAATTTATGTAGAGTCAAAAACATAGTGCGCCAATTACAAAGACGTGAAAGAAAAACTAATTTAAATAATTATAGTAACATGAATTGGATATACGTTTCTCTACAAAAAATATTGATCTATTAAGGAAAAAAAAAACATTATGCCGATTCAAAAATCTTTATTCCAAGTATAATTAATCGTTTTTTTCGTTTTTCTTTCTATAGAAATGATTTTTCCTATATTTCTGTGACTAGTAACAAGTGTCAGAAGACTCTGGATGAATTCTTGTAATGAGACGAGAGAAAGTGAAGTGGGAAATATCATGTACGTGAGAGAGCTAAAGAGGAAAGCTGTGCTTCGTTGACTCGTTACACGATCTTCAAATCATCAATTCCGGTCAGTGATTACGTATAACGATTTCCTCCAAGAGGATCCAGAGGCGCACCTTAGCAATGAAAATTCTCGGTCTTTTAAAAATCGCCTGTATCAACGTAGTATTCATAATCCTCGTTATGTCGCTTGGCGGTTTAAAGCCTTCTGGATTCGTCCTCAAACCTACTTGAACTGCACCATTAATAATTGCACTGAGGTGACTACGAGGCGTGTACAAGAGTGCAACCAGTGCGAGAACTGTCCTTGGCCCAAATACAACACTTTTCCTACAACGACTTTTCCCAATGATAGTGCAAGTAGTCGGCCTACCTGCTTAACCCTATTTTCTTCCGGTTAACCGCTTTCACAACGATCTGCTCTTCTCTGACCCCATTAAACACTAGTATATAAATTTGTATTTTCTTAAAATATCGTCATCGTACTGGAGCACGAAAACAGCATTGACCCAAATTTATATTTTTACAAAATGTAGTTTAATTGGATAGTATCATATCAGTTAACCACATTTCCTTCACCTTAAAAAGCGTAATAGTTATTTATTTAAATTTTACTATTTTCGTTCATCATCGTAGCTATTAATTTTCTTTTTGCTCACTCATCATTAAGAATAATTACCTTTTACAGTACTTGAACAAAAACAAAAACAAACAAAAACAAAAGCCTGCAAAGTAGAAACTCGCGCATATCTTTCTTATTATTTTCGATCTTTCGCAAAGCTTTTTCTGATAAAGTACATCAATCTATTTTGGCTCACTCATAGAGGAAACTTTGCGAAAGGTGGAAAATAATGAGTAAGCTATGTGCAAGGTTCTCTACTTTGCAGATTTTTTTCTTCTTTTATATCGTGTCTTCGTCAGCATCCGGGGTAAATCGGCAAGTCCTTTGGCCCGAAAGCCAAAAGTAGTTACAGCAAGTATCTAGTCAGCCGAATTGCTATGTTGCCCGTCCGCAACTGCCTGCTTCTTCTTTTTTTTTTCCTTTGTAAGCTTTGTTAAATTAGTCGGCCAGAGAGGAAGTGGAAAGAGGTTGTTATACCGAGGGCGCAGAGGGCCCAACGATGTTGTCGACGTCATTGTCGTTGGAACGACAACGACCTTCGAGAGGGCGCACGAGGATAAAAGGTCTCGAGAAAAGTAGGTGCGGTACACAAGCACGCTGACTTGGCCCTGGCAACGTTGCTCCGCTCGAGTCGGAGCGATACCGTTGTTGAAAAAGGGGGACGAGAGTCACCGGAGCAGGGATCGAAGTTCATTTTGCGGTTATAACCCCAACTTTGAGGGGGGAGGAGATGGCAGCTTGTACGACGGAAATTCTGATGAAGGAGGGTATGATGGCCAAGAAGGATTTTCAGTCTAGTACCTTTTCCCATCGCTCTCTGTGAGCCCTTTATCATATATATAAATTTAAGTTAAATTGGTACAAGGCGGAATCATAAATATAACGCAGTTCTGGTGAATTCTAGAGTTCAACATCATTTTTTAAATGTTGCTGTAGATAGTTCTTTTTTACTGTTATATATAAAGACGTTTAGTGTCGTTTTTATCATTTTCGTGGACTCACTGAGGTCTTCACTCAGTCCATTGTTTGCACAAACATTGGGGAAAGGCCTAAAAATTAAAAAAAAAAAACACGACCCTGATCATTGATGCAATGCATTTGGTCTATCTATAGACACTTCTCCTTTCGCTTCTGTTGCTCCAATAGCAATATACATTTCCGCTAACTCTCACTCTTTTTTTCGGCCTTTTTACCCCTCTGTGGGATGCAAATTCCTCAACCAAGCGAACCATACTTTCCATAAAGTTTAAAATTCACGGACGGCCTTGTTTCGTATGGATGCGCCGTGCGCCCAATACCCGCGCTCTCGCTCCAGCGATATGAATATTACATCGAACCACCGCGGAACGAATTAGGTTTGGTTATCCTACCGTCCAACCGACTACATCTTGCTCGGTTCATTGAAAATAGCTGCTCAAGTTTTCTAAGTTGTAACAAAGAAATTGGCGCTAAAATTGTCGCTCGTCATCATCAAAGACGACAATTACGATCGTGTTTCTTATTTTTTTTACAACAGCTTCCCTGCAGATGTTTCTTTTCTCGTTGCCAGCACAACTTTAAACCTTGTATATATGTATATTATACTCCAATATCAAAAAAATATTGCAGTCATAATATTTCTTTTTATTTATTATTAATTATAATTTCCAAAACTCTTTATTCTTCAAATATGAATATTTTAGACAAAAACAATTTTTTTGCCTTTTTAGGCAAAATTACTTCTAAAAAAAAATAGAGCTAAAAACATTTAAAAAAATAAAAGATTTGAAAATGGGGGGTCGCCAATATATACAAAGTATATACAAAACAAAATAGATTTACAAAAAAAGTTATCTTCAATCAATTGGTCATTACAAACGCCCTTAGAAATAGATTTAGCAAACGTGTACGCGTTTAATGCACCATATACTTAACAATGAAGCTGTACCCTCTTGTTAAATTATTTTTCTTTTTGGGTACGAGTATAAAGGTATACTTTCCCTGGAATATTTGGCAAATTTCCCAATTATTAGCGTCACATTGCTGTTGTCTCTGTCGCTGAAAATTCGTATTCCTCACCTAGCTTATGCACGGACGAACGAGTAAGAGTGATGCACAGCAAAGCCTTGTGTAGTTTTCCACAGAGCCCATAACAGTTTGTTTGTATACACTGTGTGATGCCGGATCGGGGAGGTTGGGGGGGGGGGGGGGGGTGCTGACTGGAAAACCCGCATAGAAAAAGCTCATGCACCACAGGCATAGGCGTAGATTTGTTAGGCTATGGGCGTATGCGAGTCGAAAGTTTCTATCTGGCATCGAGCCACCGTCACGGTGGACAAAATCCCCAATGTATTTACGGTTATGTTTACGTTCAAATCTCTCTGCTGTCGTTGCTGAGTGGTACCACATTCAGAACCATCATTCATCCTCCCCTCCGTACTCGTTCGTTCTCATAGCACTCGTATTATCGACAATGGTGGAAATCGACATTTTTTTTTAGCGGCTACTTTTCATTTCAATTTCCATCTCTATCATTGTTATTAATCAACGGCTCCTTAAGCTAATTGATCGACACATATTTTCGTTTCAAAATTGGTCTAATATATCTGATCATTCAAACAGATGAAAAAAATACGAGACATGTAAGTTCTTAGGTAACAATAGACAGCTGCTATGTGGAATCATATAAGACGTTATGTAATCGACGATCCCAATGCAAAGAATATTTTCAAGAAATTTTCATTGGAATCCGCACTACAAACGTATCGCTACAACCGTAAAAAAAAAAAAACTATGATATGCTGAGCTCAAAACTACTTCCTTAAGGCATAATGTGAATAGCAATAAAGCGAAAAAGAAAAAAAAAACATTGAAGAATTCCAGTTCGATGTGATTTTTAAAGTAGAGACAAAAGTGTCGAGAAATGACGTCATTTGGTGTCTATAAGTCCGGTACGACCGGAGAGCTGGACAGATTCGCCGGCTGTATTTAAAGTTGAGCAAACAGTGGGAAGCAAGGACGAAGGCGAGAGAAAAGCACACCTGGACAGCGGAGTACACTGAGACTGGAGGTTGTCTCGTCCACATAGGTCGAGAGTCTGTGAGTTACGTGCGGAAGCATCGACAGAGACGCAACGAAACAAGAGTGGAGATGAGTAGGTAGAAAGTATAACGTAGAGAAGTGGAGGACCAAACGGTACCGTCTCGCGAAACGCCCCCGCGCTGAAAAGGAAGATAAAGAGAGTAATTTTCGTGGGTACACAAGCCTCAGTTATTAACGGCGTTGCAGCATATGCGTCCTCTCTGCCTCTGGGGATGAAAGGCTTCGTTGAACTTGAAAGTAATCCGGGTGGGCCTGCGATAAACTCCCCCATGCCAAGCATGTTGTGCGTCGTATAACTCCGACAGTTTCCCTCCTGAATTATGAAACTTCCTATCGCTAACTCGGTTTCCCATACTGTGTAAATGTGTGTTTAGTCTAGATTATATCTGTCTACATTTGCGTTTATTTAATTATACGTCCATTAACCACATATATTATGCGTACTGCTATTTGAATAGGTACGTAAACATTAGGATAATTATGTAATGCAGTGTAGTCAGCGAGTTCTCAAATTTATGTGATGTCGGTCAGAATTGACATGAGCGCGTTAGTTACATTCGTGTAAGTAGAATTTTAAGTTTTGTTCTACCAGCAGCATTGGATATGTACAGAATTCAATTAATCATTCGTATTGGGAACATACTTTGATTACCATAAATTTATAACAAACGCCCTAATTGTTGGTATAATTATGGAGATTAGTGGAGGCACCTTCTTCAATTAATCTGTTGTCTATCAGGACTAGCATTAATGGTATATCTACAAACAGGCATCGCGTTGTTACCGTATCAACAGAAATAGCAGCAGTCAAGACAGGTCGATGTGTGGCATGTCCGGTCCATTAGGCATCTGGGACGGCCATCTCAGATGCATAATGTCTCAAGCCATTTACATGAGCATACGTGCTTCAGGTAGCTGTTAATAGTAGCTACTGTATTGCAACATCTATGTATACGCACCATGAGCATTCTCATTAGTGTAATTTCCAGTTTGGTGATGTTGTCACAAGACTTCGAAGACATATGAACAATTCGAATTTGTGGTTTTACTGTTATGGTGTATCACTGAGCTAAAATTTCTACCTAAGTAAACAATTAATAAAGTAAATAACCTAAAATATCTCTGATTTATAAATATTTACAACATCCAACAAAATCGATATCTCCGATTGTCCCATATGCACAAATTATTTCATCTTTAACAATCTTCGTTCATTCGGAACAAAATCACAAAACCCAGTCTGCGTTTCGCATGATGAAACGTTGGCAGATGTGAAATGTTCGCAACTCATCATTAAGTTCCGAGGAAAATCTGGAGATCAGAAAAAAATGAGAGATGTAGAAACGTAAAGGAAGAAAGAAAGAAAGAAAGAAAGAAAGAAGACGAGTGAAGCTCAGGAGAAACGCGGCGAGATATTGCCACGGCGAACTATCGCACGAGGCGTGAAACTTTATCTCGGGATTAACCGAAGATGGCGGAAAGCGTTTCGGAGCCGGCTGTAGCTTTCGTACAAAGTTTCTTCTTCCTCCTTGAGGATTATATGCCTTGCCCGCTTTTACCCAACGCTATGCCTTTTGCCGCTTGTCGCTTCTGCCAGTTACCACTACCATCTCATCGTTTTCCGCGTCTTTATCGTGGTTCCAGTATAAACACGGATATGGCGACCGTGTGTACGTCAGTCCGGCTGTGAACTTCCACGGACGCGCAGCTCTCGTTGAAGCCTCTCGGGTGTCGAGCTCACGAACGAATGAAAATAAAAAAAAAAAAAAAAGAAAATATAAAAGAAGAAGTAGAAGCTGTCTGCACGGAAAATAGCCTCTAGCCAAGGACGACAAGTATAAATGTGGAAGATAGGCGGATTCCTTGAAGAGGCAACTCGTCGGGTAGCTTGCGGAAAGCTGAAACCATTCGCCAACACAAGTTCATGTGAGTAACCAACCAACGAATCGCTTGTACCAGGCCAATATACTCACATACGGTATACAAGATACACCATTGTTAAGAGGAGATGGGGATAACGTATCAGATACAGCACAGCAATCCAAAACACAATCACGTTACGTCTGTCCACGTCCGAACTGATTACGTGCCGCCACCCGCTTCGATGTAGCATTCAACGCCATCGAGCGTAGAGCTGACAGCATTACTGCGTTGTTCTCAATGCCCTGAAGAGGCGGTTTCAGACTGAAAGGGATAGCTGATCAGCTCGATCACACTCGGCGTATTCACGGACAATTCAGCACTTGGATAAGTCGCGTGTGTTTGCATTAACCGCGTATGCACTTAGCTGCAGCGGCGATAAATTACTCGTTGACTTCCCTACATTGGCATTTGCAGATTCCAATAGCAAATGGAATTTCATGCCTCTCAATTAGGTGAATGTCTAATGGCCAAGCGGAAATGAACTCATAGACATGCAGGGTCATCTGTAATTTGGTAATGGAAACAACAGCAGAATTGCAGATTGTAGTGTATCACATGTAATGATCTAATGGAATAATTTCGCGTACCACGCTTGTTACAGGTCTTTTGATCCCTGGGCAACAAATCCCACAAACATATCCCACGGACAATTAACTTTCTCGAACAAATTGTTCCCCACTGTCAGACATATTATATCCGGAAAATGAAAAATTTACGCAATATTTCATCATTTATCAATGGGATCATTTGCTCATGGGATTCGCGGGATCACACGTCCGGGATTAAGATATTCGAGAGGTCACCTGATAAAACGCTTGTTTAATTCAATGAATAACAATCAGATAAAACTCAGTCCAATTTGCAAATATGCCCTCACTCCTATATTCTGGCAAACATAAGCTACTCGTAAATCAATTTAACTGGAAATTCCGATAGTGTTTGATTATGAGAATTCCATAACAGAGGTACATCGAGACCCGAAATCTTCTTGTCGATAGTGCAACACATAGTTACACAGAAGTCCAGGCATAGCGCAAGAAGATTTGAGCAGGTAACAGTATCGCAATCGTTTCCTAGTCATATACGCAACGTACCAGCGGAACAGGGGAGTGTCAACCACACACAAACCACGACTACTGCTCTCAAGCGAGCGTTGTACCATCAGTTGAAAACCGACTGGCGAACACTAACTCGCCGCGGAGTAAATTCCAGTTTCCGCGTGCATTATTTCGCCTCGATGGTCTAAATATTCCGGTATCGGGGGTCGACCCCTTGTTACCGCGTTAACGTTCACATTCACATATAACGACATTGAGAATTGCACAAGCAGCAGCAACGCTACTGGGTTAAACGCGAATTTCGAACCACCACCGGGGGGGGGGGGGGGGGGGGGGGGGTACTTGATGCTCGCTAGTGTTACTAGTCCAGGTTATACGCTTTCCGTGGAAAGCGATGAGTCTAGGAAACCGCGTAGCTGGATAGGCCGCGATACCTCAACGTAGACGGAAGTATGGGTCTCCGGTACATTGGAAAGCCATTATGCTCACGCTTTTGAACATCCCCCTTCTCTACACCATTCGCCGGTTCGTCCTCACCATTCAGATCCAATGTCCCACCCGGCTCGTTCCACCTCGATTTATGCACCGGACTCTCTCGGGCTCCGTTCGCGTCCTGCTGTTGGCTCCACTCACTAGCATACCACTTTCCTACTTCTATCTCGTTCTCCCCTTCAGGCCAATAGAGCACCAGCAGCAAATTCGAATTTCCACAGGCCCAGCATCACCATTCCGAATCTCGCGTAATATAACGAATGGTCCTGGCAGTCTTGTGTATTAAACCCAGAATCATGACAGTCACTTGGTTTCGATTCGAATATCTATGCCTGCAAATGACACAAGCTAATATGTAAACTGTTGAATGGAAGCACCGAAAGAACTCTAAGTAAAATATAGAATCATATTTTAAGTTGGGGTGGTTCCTTCAAATGTGGACATTCTACGTATGAAAATACGAAACTACCCAAGTAAATTGAACCACTTGATTTTCGAGTTATGCCCAACGGTTATTCTTAGACTACAGTGCTGACAGACTAGAAGATCAACACATAGTTATGATGAATTTCTCAAATTTGATGTTGGTTAGGTCTCGCTAGTTCGTTGGAGAGGAAGATACCCCGGGAATACGGTAAGCTTCGAAAACACCCGGCGGCAGTTCATGCAAAGAAAGAACGCGCCACCGATGGAGCCTGGAAGAACGGAAGACAATGACAAGGATGAGAATCGCGTACATACTTGCACTCATCTTCGACAACACGCACTAAGCCCTTTTATTAAAGGGCTTAACATCGTCTCAAGTACACGTGTCATGAAGCTCACACATAAATTCCAAAACTATAACAGTTCCAAATTCATCTTGTCCTTCATCTTCCTAAACATATATGTCACTTACGATAAAATTAATGTCATGAGGTACAATTTTCATTGAAATTTAATTTGACCAAATGATTTGCACTCCACTTTATATTTTGTATTTTAACTATATTTCGAAATTCATCTTTCCATTTTCTTCCCCGTAATAGGAGTTGCATCTCGGATACTGGTGGATTGTCTATTATGTATATTTATATAGAAGCACTACGTTGCCTGAAAAATGTTCATAATTTTCTGTTTCCATCGCAGTTGGTCACCGAAAGTTCTTAAAAATTGTAAGGACGCTAGCCACCCCTACACTTCCGTTGAGACCCTCCTAGACGCTTTACAGGTAATTAAACTTTCGTTGGACAACATGGCGGATAGTTGGAAGCTTCGTTCGCTGGTGCGAACCAAGATCAACCCGACGACAACCTCTATCCTCCGACTCACTCACTCGTTTCATCAAAGTCAGGTTGAACTCCTGAGAAACACGGGCATGCACCGGAGTTGCCTGTACATTAGTCTATCTCGTTGGTCTCGAGGAAACGAGAAACTCGCGCGGGTTAACGTACAACCCTACATGTTGCAGTTGTACCTAATTTCAGTGTACGTGGCACATCGCAGCTATACATTGTTGTGTCGCAGTTTGAGCTCAACATGGTAATTCTAGTGGCCACCGGAATATAGTTTTGGTGTAACTACGTAGATTATATAGAATCAAGGGTTAATGTAATGCACGAAAACCGAACGTATCTAAATTTACAACTGACTAATAATTCTTTTAGTGCTGTTACCAAAAAGACACTTGACATGCATAAGTCTTATCACATCGATAGTTTAATTATGGTGATCAATCGTAGCTCTATCATTTGCTTGACACGAAGCGATTTATGAAATTGCAATTCTGGTGTATTTACATAGGACTGTAATTTAAATTCAATGTAATTTGATGCTCTCAATACCCGCAAAGTGATTCCGTAAGGGTAAGCTGATTATATTTGACTACATAAAGCACTGCAATTTAGCGATACCTGTACGCGGGTGCTTTTGCAATTGCAAACATACTTAATCATATTTGGAAACTAAATCATTTTGTAGATTACTCTCAAACATCCTTGATGAGATACGCCCGATGGATAATGGTAGTTTTTATCTATGTTGATGAAATAATAGCGAGTAATCAAGCCATGTTATAGAATCCCTATGATCCGTCAAGTGTCCGTGAATTTACCATGGTTCAATTTATTTAAAATCTAAAGAGAATGAGACGATAGGTGGGATTTGGCAGAGAAGAAGATAGTAGGATGAGATACGCGAACGTTAAGGTGAAGAGAAGCGACAGAGAGACTAAATTCTATGGCACTTAGTCGGACGATTTGCTATGAGGATATACCGCAGAAGGCCTTTGTCCAATCGATTTGAAAGCCACTTGCTAGAATGTTGTGCACTCTCGAGGCTACATCGGCCTTCGCTTCTTATCCTCCTGTGCTCTCTTGTTCGCTCCGTATCTCAGCTTTCCAGCTATTCTCTAGTTTCTTTGCTCCTTCGCCTTCCTCCGTCTTGAGTTTCCTTCCTTCCGTTTTGAGATCGTGCATTTCCGGAAAGGTTGCGAACTAGTTGGCCAGTTAAGTTCCGTTTCCTCACCAAATCCGCTCCATCGTACACATTCTAAAAGTTATCAATTCTCTTTGGTGTATTTATTTCAGTTTTTTTTTCTACTCTCAAAGAATATACTTCAATAATCACCATTACAATTTGCTGAAACCATTAAAAATCTATTGATATAATAAAAAATATTGATATTTAAAAGATTTTTTAGGTTCTAAAGATAGATTTGCATGATGTACAAACTGAAGACAGTTCAATCAAGATGCATACGAACTTCTTGGTTGATAAAAGAAAGCGACAGAAAAACTGAAAGCTCTGTTTTCAATCTATTTTATAAACTATTTGATAGTTTAATTGAAAAGTGAGATATAATTTGGGTCGAAAAATAAAAGTTGTAAGTCCAGTGAACTTTTTTTTCTTTTTCATTTCTTATTTGGGCCTATAAAATGTCCATGTCTTTCTCGCTTTCACTTATCCAGTGCAGGGTTTCCACTCTCTATCCGGGAAAACTCTCTGTGCTGTTTCGCAATTATAAATCTCATTAAAATCTACACCGGCAGGCCGTGAGAAGCCATTAGCGTCGCGGTTCCGTAGCGAGATTAGTGACCCTCTTCGTAGAGTCAACTCCTGTCAGCATCACGACGCCAACACCCAGGAACTTCAACCAAAATCATTGAAAACCCGAAGAACGTGGTTCGAACCAATGTGGAAATACATACCAATTTTAATTGTTCTTTAATTCGGGACTGATCATCAATACATTTTTTATTTTACACGAAAATTACATTTTTACATACATCCCCATTGTCATATTAAGCTTAAGTTCCTTGTAACGTGAAAATCACTTAAACTTTCATTACATTATCAGTAATAATTTTAGCTTTCATAAAGTTTACTCCATGAAGAAGTCAATATTGATCGACAAACTTCTTCAAAGAGGTTGCTTTGTAAAAGCTGGAAATAATGAGGAATGTTCAAGGTTCGACATTACGTTCTTTTCTGCGATGGAATATTTCCGGATCTCACCTGGTGCACCGCAGTGTCTTCATCAGAATAACTGTAGCCGACGTTTCTTCAAAGACTGACAAAAGTTACAGGTAGACTTGGTGGAACGGAGTTACCGAGTCTTTTAACGCTGCGCTTTGTAGTCCTTCGACAAGAGAATTTAGTTTCCCCCGGTCGCTTTCTCGAAGCGGTGAATAAATAGGTAGAAAAAAAAAGAAATGACAAGAAGAAAAAAAGTGTTAAAGCGAGAACCCGTTGTCAATGCCACGGAGAAAAGGACACAAAGACAACAAAGAGGGTCGACGGAAAAGGGAACAGACACTTGATCGAGCTTATTACCGGCTCTATATAGAGTGTGCATAGTGTCTTTGTACCCGATAAAGCGATGATCCTCAAATGAAAGAAGGCACCGCATGGTATAATCCCAAACCGAGTATTCTCGTCGTTGCATCCTCGTTGATAGGAGAAAAAAAATTCGCAACAAAAAAAAAAAGTTATCCATTTACAGTCTCGTCGGAGACTCCTCGGATATTTTACCGCATAAATTATGCCTTCCAAAACCGAAAGATGATACACAGTTCAAGCGCTGCTGAAGATCGTTAAGCTCATCGCAGCCAATGTGTCATTTGTAATGCAAATTGTATATTCACTTTAAAAACACTTTTTCATTTAAAAATGTCGAACTATGTCGTCAGTTTCTTAAAAAGATGTTAACATTTTTTTAAATGTACATTACGGTCTTTCAAATTAAGCCTTGGTACTGTGATTTGTAGTATTGCGATTTTTTGAAGTATTTGAAATGGTAACCATTTTTTAATTTAAAAAACATGTGAAGCATACATCAAACATTGCCTAATATATTTTTATTGATAATAAACTAATAAATCAGATAAGACAACTTACTCAACGGAAAAATAAATTTAAAATATAAACTTTAATACCAAAGAAATCATGACTTTTACAATATATTTTTAGTTAAAAATTCAGGAGGCAGGGGCGGCGAAGAATTCTCTAATCGACTCTTGAAAAAAATGAAACTCATTAGTTTGATCCGTTAATCATGTTAACAACCAAGGATTAAACGAAAATCGCAAAGTTTTCTGTTTACCTTATTTTAGCCACTGTCTGATTATTCAAATAGAAAACCTCTCAATATTATATATAAGCTCACTTATCTCGACCTTACAAATTTTTCCTGATTTCTCTTCAAAACCTTGATGGATACCTCTCAGTTTGGGGAAATAACAAAAATTCACGTACTAACGAGGGTCAGTCTCAAACTTGTGGTTTACAAAAAAAACCCGTGTAAAAATGTCTAGAAATCGGGGTAGCTCGTTGTGAAAGCTGGAAAGGAAGTGGAGAAAAGTATGTGCAGCATATCCGGAAAACCTAAATACAGCTTCGACGTGTGTTGGTAACATGAGAAAAGGGGATTTACAAAAAAAAAAAAAACATGAAAGCGGAAACGCGAAAACCAGCTAGTTGCCGAGCTCTCTACATATATATATACATATAAAGTATGTGAGAAAGAAAGAACCACAAAATAAGAGATGGAAAGAGAAGAAAGTGGACGTGGAGGCTGCCGGAAGTTGCAGAGATCTCGACGAGGAAGGAAGTGAACAGAACCATGTGAGTCGGTGAGCGGAATGCAATCCCAGCATTAAAAAAAAAACGGTGAACTTTAATGTGAAGGAAGCTCTCTCGTTGAGTCTACCCAGCTTTTGCGCCAAGACTCAACGTTGCATCTTGGTTGAACCAGGAATGTGATTTCGATTTAGCCCCAGCGTCTCTATCATTGTATCCATGGCTACGGATATCCTCAAAATCAGAAATACAAATATTGTCAGAGAAGCTCATGAAGATATAAATTATTTTACATCAATTCAGCGATATCTTTCTGAACCTTAATATTTCTCACTATTCAACTTTCTCATCAGTTAAAAAAAAAATTACCATTCGATTTTGGATTTATGAGTACATACATTAAAAAAAAAAAAAATGTCACTTATTTTCAATGTTATAATTATGAGACAGTTATGAGATTTTCGTGTATAACCGCTTACTTGAACCCGTCGGAAAAACTTGATTACAAATTCGTTTAAAAAATGTACAAAGTTTTAAATAAGAAAATCATGAGAAATATTTTTAAGGGTAACAAAATAAGTGTTCTAATGAGTAGTCAAATGAAATGATTATCATTGGAACGACAATTTTATTTCCGGATAAATTGAGGAATACTATAAAACTCCACAATTACGATGGCAGTTACGCCTGGTTAGCTTAGTATGGTGAAAACCGCACTATATCTTCTATATATTATATCTTCGTCGTGAAAGGAAATAAAAGGCAGGGTTGCGATGATGACTCGCCGGAAATCTCTCATGCGAGAGCTCTTGAGTCACGGCAATGTAAAAAGAAAAAAGAAAAAACGAAAATGGAGACAGTGGTGCAGTTGAGGCGTAGAGCTGGAAGAATACCTGCAAGACTGTCGTAAAGTGCAAAGCGTCATTTATAGGTTCTTCTCTCTTCACCATAGGGAGACCTATTACTTTAAGAGCAGCACTTTCCACTATTACCAATACGAGATATAGGTACAGGGCATACCTTCACTACCTAATACGGCAGTACACTCACTGTTTCCTATATGTATATGGCAAATTATTCTTCCTACATAGTCCTCAAGTTCATCATTTTTTTATTTGCTAAAATTATAATAAGCAAGAAATTATTTTTAGTATAATTAATTATTATTATTAATTATTTTTAATCCAGCAAATTATGTCAATGTACAGATAAACCTTGGGAGTGTAAAACTCGTTAATTCGGCACTCATTGTGTATAAAATCCATGAATTTATTTCTCTTTTTTTAATGAAAAAAATGAACTAAGCTGCTGCAGAACGAGAGCGATTTAATGAGCGCATTAACCGTCCAAGCTGCGTGAGTGGTGGAGCTGGACTAAACTGTTTTATGCGTAAATATATACTTTCAAGTATATATTTTTTCGTTTCTTTTTTTTTTTTTTTCAAATTATTTGAATTAATCTGTAGGATACCCATGCCTCGCGTTTTCTTCCATATAATGTGAATTATAACGCCGAAGGTTCCGAATTATCGTACTCCTCTGACGTGCAAGTAAATATGTATTTTTTTTTAATTTCTATTTTACAGAGCCTGCCACAAACTCCAGCGGGCGGCGTCGGTGCGAAAGGCCTTGGCGGCGGAGGAGGGCCGAGTGGGGCTGGTTCTGGTTCTGGAATGGTGAACGGTGTTACTTCCGAGCATCAGGATATTCGAGACGGAAATGCTATTAATCCGGAACATGTGAGTAAACCTGCCCCTCATCATTATTTCTACATATACTTACCTTTTTTTTATTCCACGCGTCGTTCACGACCACGCGTCTACACAATCTCCTACATCATATTCTCACATCTCCATTCTACTGATTACACGTTTATCCACATTTCTTTCATTAAACACAAAACCTGTATTGATGTAAACGCAGAACGGAATTTTACATAATCTCGTTACTGAAAAACTTGGTCCACCACAAATCAATGTTACACATTCTCTTTTCCACATTTACTTTACTAGACAACGCGATGAATCGCAGTCCTTATAACAAACATGCCAATCCATTAGATATTTTGACAGCACATCTCGATACTACACGGGACCATTGCATCAAAGATTCCGATCCGCCACATACCAATCGCGCATACTCCCTTGTCCACATTCACTTTACTACATAACTCGATAATCCACAGTCCTGTCACTATAGACATCCACCACATTTCAATTCTACAGAAAATACTAACCTATGTCGTACCCTTATAGAAAACTCACGAGCGTTAATATAGAAAATGACAATCCGTAAGAACTATTAGCAGTGCATCTGTGTTTGTGGAGTAGTAAAAGGAACTGTGGTTAATCGGTTTGTGTAGGAAAATTAGTACGTAGAAGCGTGAATATAAAGAAAATAATGAGATTAATTGCCGTATATTGGCTTGAGTTACTTTTATTGGGATTTTGTACAGTTGAGTTGTGTGTAGTAAAATTAGTGTATATCAGTAACCACGTTTGTGTTGGAATCACTGTGAACAAAAAAAACCGTATAATGTTTAAAATCGAAATGTGACGGAAAAAGAGTGCCAATACGTTCGATGTCTGTAGAAAAATGACGGTAAAACTGAGTTTGTGGTGGATCGACATGTGGAGAAAAACAGGGCTATCAAATAGAGCAACATTTTTTTTCCCTCTTTTTATGAAAATATGATGTTAACATCGACAATTCTGTTTGGACGCAATTTGGACGTAAACTCGGGAACCTTCCATACAGTCAATACAAACGTCAAGATAAAAATGAAAATTCCTGTAAACGTAACGACATTTCCGAGATTCCCAGGCTCCGGAAGCCATATGAGGAAATGGGTTAAGGTAAAAGCGTTCCCGACCAACCACTTCTCTTTCTCTTCTGCAAATATATATATACATATATGTACACTGGACGAAAGAGTACAGAAAATCAATGAGAATATGCTGCGCACTTTTGCCACCAGGAAAAAAAAGAAGCAGCACAAAAAATTTAATTTTCCACCGGTTGGTAACAATTTAGGCGTAAAATCAGAAGACTTTTTCTCATATGTAAATCGTAATCAAGAGTTGGATAGCGTCTCGACGCCGAGTATTAAAAAAAAAACTATTAATAACTTAACCTCTATATACTGGCAAAAAAAATTAAACAATATACACAATGTGGATTTTGGAATTCTAGGAACATTCTCAATTTGCGATAATTCGTCTCTAAAATTCGGTCAATCTTTTGGTTATTTTACGTTTTAGATCACAAGATGATTAACATGAGAAATCTACAATTGAAATTCATACTGGAATTAAAAAAAAATATATATATATATATATATATATATATTAGTACATGAGTGTATACTAATATTTAATTTTTTTACCTGCCAATTATTCGTCAAGCGCTTGGTAAGCGTCAATTTAAAAAAAAAATGATCTTACGAAATAGCAGTATAATAAAAATTTGTCAATTCCTGAAGACTACGGTCTTACGCTTGGAATACCTTAATTGTAAATAGTCAGCTACAAATAACGTCAATGACAATGATAGGTATAAATGAAAGGATGTAATTGCAACATTTGTCAATTAATAATGAAGCAAAACGGAAACACGATTTTCCATGCATGATGATATAGCTGTTGGTTCGGGTATAATGAACCAACCAGTTCTTTATTACCACACATTAACGGGCCGACTAACGATGGGTATCCAAGCAGATTCATAAACTATCATTAGTCGTAATGAAGTTTCCCAATGAGGTTCTGGATAAATTACGAGAGCAGCGAGATACAGAGATCAGCCTAAAAGTAAAGGGGTAATGTACGCTACAATAATTGTTCGTTCTGGTGATTTGCTCTGTCTCGTGGTAACCAAACTATTATTCTTCACGACACGCATCACATCACATTCGGCAATGTAAATAGAAGGTACATTTTTAGTAATGAATTTTTAAAACTGTAATTGGCGTAACCGTCGATAGTCATCCACGAAATCTGATTTTTTCTTTGATTCTAAAGAATCCACTGAAATATTTTGGTAAAAAAAATATTATAGCCTTCCCTTAACATTGTTTTCCATAACACCATCAAAACGACACATTATTATAAATTTTGATTTTGATCGTCAAACATTTTTGTGAAAAATCTCTTTTCCACTTCTGTATTTTTTTCAAATTTTCGTATCGTACATTCGTTTTTTTCTTTTTTTTTTCGTCCCTCTTTATTATAAATTTCGATTTCGATTGTCACACATTTTTGTGCATTTTTTTTTACAGTAAATTTATAGATTTTCCCTAAATCTCACAAGCATTAATTCTCTTTTCCACTACTGTCTTGTTCACATTTTTCATTTCGTACTTTTGTTTTTGTTTTTTTTTTTTCTTCTTTCTTTTTATTTCATCTCTTTTACCTATTCTTCATTCGTACGTACAAGGTTTATGTCCGTTCACGGGGAATTAAAGCCTTTATCGTCGTATAGTCACCTGCGCTTCATCGATGTCGATTGAAGGCAGGAAAGAGTGAACGATAAAGGAAAAGTGAAAGGGAGAGAGAGAGAGAGAGAGAGAGAGAGAGAGAGAGAGAGAGAGAGAGAGAGAGAGAGAGAGAGAGAGAGAGAGGTAGCAGGTAACAGAGTCCGGAGTACGAGCCAGCTTCGAAGAATCGCAATTGAAAGGGGCGGAAAGAGCGGAAAGGGAGGTTGGACGACAAGAGAATTGTACGGCCGCGCAGCAATCGGTCACCCCGGCGGCAGTGACAGAACGCGTACACGTAACGCACCCAGCACTTGCCTCCTCACTCACTCAGTCCGCACTCGCTTTCACTCTGATAACCGTTGAGCGACGCTTTTGCCCGCTTTTCCAATATTATTATCCTCCGGGAGTACTCTTTTTCTCAACTTCCCTCGATTTCACCATTCTCAACTTCAAGCACAGAATTCATCCCTTTCTCTCCAAAACCCTTTTTTCCAAAATTCAGAAAAAAAAATTATTTCTGATATTTGCCTATTACAAAATAATGTAATTTTGACTAATGTACAAAAAAGAAATATAATTCTGTCACTTCTGATTTTATATAATTTTTTGTATTGATGTGAAATTTGCTTGACAGCATCTAACTTAAAAAAATAAACATTTTTAAATTTCACACTTTTTTTGCAACTTTCAATTTTGCAAAATGAAATATTTATAGATTTGACAAAATAACGGAGTTCTTGTATTGCTTAAAAAATTCAACAGAAATATCAGTAGAATGCAAAAAAAAAAAGAAAAAAGATTTGTCAAAATGATCACATTTTATTATTCACAAAAACTGGCATGCCAATTTTAAGAAGATTCTTTTTCCTGTCTAAATTTATTTCGATATTCAGAATTGTATATCCAGAATATTTATTCCAACTTCCATATCAGATGGCTAAAATTTTCTAGCCACGTAAGATAGTATAAACGTATTTTCCTAACAGCTTGATTATAAAAGCGCATATTTTTTTCCGCACCAACAGTCCAGTTCTTTTGTTCAACCTGTCGAGACGTCAGAGTGTGCAAATGATTTGAAACTTTTTGATTAAAATCGCTAAAAGAGCCCGCAGCAGTTCTACAGCACTTTCTCATATTCTAGTGTGGCAAAAGAGAATGAAAGACAAATACAAAAACCTATTGATACATTTTTCTCCCCTTTTTTAAAAATAAAATCTAGTTTTTCAGTAAAACGCTAAACTAACATTTTTCAACAGGTGCCTAAATTACACGAGACCACAAACTATTGAGATAATATAGAAAATAAATAAAGAAGACACGAAAAGAAGAAGATACAATAAAATTGAAATATTGAGCATGCACGATACGTCAGAATCATGATAACGAAACGTGGTTCGTGGAATTCGTCGGGGGCGGGGATGGGTGTCGAAAAATCTGGAAATTATTATAATTATGCATACCCGAGAACGTTATAGCAGTGAGGCATGGATCAACATGAGGGAAATTTGCAAGCTGGTCTAGTGGAATTATATCGCAGTTGAGCGAGCGTGAATCTCGCGCTTGTGTGCGAGCAGCCAACGAGAGGCGTTCTCACCGGCACGCGATAAGACCTATCTTCGTAGTACCTGCTGCATTACGTTGTTACACAAAAGATAAGAGGGCGGGATGGAAAGACGTCTACGGGTTTAACGTGTATACGATGCATCAACGCTGCTCATTCACTGCTAATCTATTACAGTCATGTAATACATAGATAAAAGTCACATGCATTTTCGTCGCTCACCAAATTTAACGTCATTAAATGCTAATTAAATGACATGTTTATTATTTTTAAATTTCACTATTCAAATAATTAAAATGAATAAATCTCTTCAAAGGGTTCGGTTTTGATATTTTTCAAATACATATTATCGGTACATCCAGCTGCATCTGTTTATTCATTTATTTCCCTTCTATATATTCAAACGAAAATAATTTAACAATTGCTATTATAAAGGTCGAAGGACCGCGGTCGATGGCCAATTGGCAATATATGACGATATATGCAATTGAAATGTAAATATAAATGTCACAGCGATCAATGTATGTGCTATTGCTATTATAATTTGTGCAATTTTCATTGTTATTATAATTCGTATTATTTTATTAGCAAATTTCGAAAACTATTTCGATATTAAAAATAAAATAATTTCTGCAGGGAATCGTGTGTATTGAATTTTTTTTTCTTTTTAAGTACTTTGGTATATGATTTGATATTACATTTATTCGTTATATTAAGAAAAGTCTTTCTTTTTAACATTTCACGATAATTCGAGTGATGATGAGAAATAGCTGCTGCCAAAACTGATGCAGTACAATTTGAGAATAGTAACGATTAATCGAAATCCCATTTAGCAGTCAAGACCTGCGACCTATTAATGAAGAATAAAAATTAATTGCACTGAGACTTAGGTATATACATATATTCTGGGAGAAAACTGTGTATATGTATATATATATATATATATATATATATATATACATCCGATTTTTGCGAGACGATTCACTTGGAATAGCCACGGATATCTATATCCATTACGGTCGAGTGATCCGATTCGCTGGCCTCACTCTCCGCGTTCCTCTCTCGATTCTTGAGAGCGCGGTCTATGGCTCTGCGAGTCCTCGATTAATAGCCATCAGAGGAGAAAATTAATATCCGACGTCACGAATTGCGTCGGGGACGTACTTTGGGGATCCCGGTTATTCCCGATTAGGAGCTTGGATTGCCTGTGAAACGTTCGGGCAGCGTTGATAACACAAGACTATGTCTTTCCAAATCCTCAGCTGAATTAACCTCACGAGAAGTTAATGACATTAACCATAATTTTTTCTATTTATCACTTCTCAATTCTTATTGCAAATAGATATGATTATTTTTCTAATTTATTCAATTTAAAAAATTGAAAAATATGTTTAATCTAAATAACGGACATGTCTTTTTTTTTAAATATTATAGTACAACTGTATTGGTTAATTCGAAGAATAAGACTGCGTTCAGTGAAATATAATTTTTTTATTAAATAAGTGGCAAATTTATTTGTTACTGCAACAGTATTTTTTTCATGTACCATAGTTGTTATACACTTGTAAAATGACAATATCATAATTTGTACGTTTATTCAGTTTGCAAATTTAGCCATTCTTTATGCATTTTTAATATGAAATGTTTCTCATATTTACAAACGGTTAATTTTGTTGTTATTGTAAAGATCATAATAAATATATTGTAAAATTTGATACTTTTTTTTTTTTTTGGTAAAAATTATAATTTTTCTCGTACTTTCGTTTGTAAAAATTGAAAAAAATTGTGGACAAAAAGTTTTTATTAAATCTACCAAAGTTTAACTTTTATTTTTACCGAGACCTTGGCTGTCTTCATGATAATTAAAACAAAAAAAAGTTAAAAATAGCAACATAGGTATTGAACGAGTTAGCGAGTGCACCGACATGTTGAAAATAAAGCACTATGCAAGGCTGGAAAGGTCGAGTTTGGAACTAGTACGCTCCAGTTTCCAATAGCTGTTGCGTGACTAGTTCGCAGGTGCTTTTATTACAACGAGCCAGACAGGTGTTTATATTACAACGAGAGAGGAGGCATTGTCGTATTGCCAGTTGTTTTCATTCGTCCGTCGAAACAGAGTCAAAATATTGCAGTCCTTCGGATTCGCATAACGGTCTCGATACATAGATTTGCTTACGGTATCGTATATCACAATTTCGACACACACGAACCAGTTTGCTTCAGTCCGAAAGCTTTTTTTTCTCGTATAAAAGTATAAATATTGCCGTACAACCGTTTCAACATAGATGGGCAATAATTTTCTCAAGCTAAAATCCATATTCATATCCATTACTTCGCAAGCCCTTATTTATTTATTTATTTATATACAGTTTTAAGTAAATTCAGACCAAGTATTAGAAATGTTTATTTGTTAAACTACAATAAGAGAGCAACGTGCAAATTTTGCATAATTTTTTTATATCGATCAATCGACACCTCTAAAAAAAAATTAGTCTTTACAATTTGCAATTGTGCATTTAAAAACATTAATAATCTATCAATTTCACGGTCACTGACTAATTTCCTTAAGCTCAGAAAAAAAATACCATCAATCATGAAGGATTAATTTGTTTTATTCTAAATTCTACAGAACTTTGATTTAATTTTCATACACGTCATGGAGCCGTAACAATTACAAACTTTTACAACTGTGAATTTTTATTTAAAACAGAGTTAACTCCAAGCTGATAATTATGATAATTTTCACAGAATTCACTTTGCCAACATTTTCCAATTAGCCTTGATAGATTGTTAATAATGAAAAGCGGCTGAGAGTTTGTACTAGGCAAACGTAATAAACCCCCCCGAAACGAACGGTCCGCGAGTTATTCGAAAATTTTCTACGTTATTAGATAAGCACCGCTGAGTTTTGCCGAGTGATCTCAGCTTGTAGACACGTCATAGTTTTCATTCTCTTTGTTTTGTCTTCGAGTTCTACAGGGGCTTCCCTTAGCCAGAGAATTTTTTTTCCCCACTTCTTTTTCTTCTTCTTCTTCTTCTTCTTCTTCTTCTTCTTCCTTTACCACTTTTTTTCCTCTCCATTTGCACTACGCGTTGACGTCCTATTCCACTCTGTTCTACTGGCAGTACTCTTGGGGTACTTTTGGCCAATTCTCGCTAACTCTACCCGTGGCAAAAGTAGAGTTTACTCTCTGTGGCGCTCACTCTCGTCTCGCTACGATGCCCGCTTACAAACTTTTGGCTGAGCGGCCCTCACAACTCGGAACTATGTTCAGTTTCCGGATTTAATGCTCTGCACCAACCGCCACGTTGGATGATACGCTTTTTTACATATCTCCTGTACATTTTGCTCTTGGAATCAAGAGACGCGGTAGCGTCCTCATGCCAAGTATACATTTTACCAGAGCTCGTATCACCGAGTTTAACACTCGTTTTCGTCCTTGCTATTTAATAAAGTGGAGTTGCTCGACGTTATTCCCTATGTACTGCCTAAATTTCAACTTATTTATCCTAAACTATTTTTTTCTAATAAAAGTGCATGGTTCTAGTATATCAGAAAATATTGATATACAGTATTAGCATCTCAGGTTCTTTGAGTTATTAAATGGTAATTCAATATTTTACTATTAGAATAATAAAAATGAATAAATCTCTTAAAAGCCTTCGGTTTTTTTTTCGATTTTCTCAGACGAGCAACAACGTGCTCGCACTCCTTGTCTTTCCTTGTGGCCAATACAGCCATTCAAAACGCGCGCGTCACCACACGGCGGCCATGGCAGTTCGAATCTATTGTATATCGAAGCCGCCGCTGACCAATCGGAACGCTTGAAACGCGGCTTCGGTATTTCGACTTTCGATGTGCCATGTCCTTTTTAAGAGAGGATAGATATTAGCAACAGCAGGTTTTTTTTGACATATTCAAAGTTTTTTTAATACAATAAAAAACATTGTTATAAATAAGTTATTTAGGCCCTTTAGGTTGGAATACATTAAAAAAAGAATTACGTTTCGATTACTTTTGCAAGAGAAATTTTTGGAAAACATAAAAATACTATAATACTAGATGAAATTATGATAAAACAGATATTTCAATAAACTGACACATAGGAGAAAATAACGAAAAATATAATCTTCATCTGGAGCTTAGCAAGGCTAAAGCTCATAATTCAGAATAAAAGTGAGCCGTTATTTCTATTCATGAATGAGATTTAGAGCCAGTGGTAGATAGGAATAGATTCTCATTTAGAAAAATCCAGCTGTCCAGCGCAGTAGCTGCGCGATATAGTAGCCAGTTATACCGTAGAAAATGCATTACGCCTCTGTGAAACGAGCATCAAGGCTTGTCTGCTGAACATAGGTCACGCGCTGCAAGTTATATACCAAAGATGACCAGCAAAAATTGCTCGAGTCTTAATTTAGCCTTTTATTATTTTCGTCTTATAATTAATTCCTATCATTTATTTTTTTTTTTTCTTAAATATAATTACTCGGATTAATTGTATTTTTTGTGTATATCTAATTGAATTAGATTGAATTACAATTTCTCGAAGTAACTCGAATTAAATTGAATTGAATTTCAAAATTATTCCTGTAATTTTCGACGGGTAATTTTTCATTAGAATTTTGCCCAACTCTGTTATAATAGAGAGAGAGAGAGAGAGAGAGAGAGACGAGATTCGCAACACAATACGCGACATAACTTTTTTCATTTAAACCAGGAGCCAAGAAGACGACGTCTACGTTCGTCGTCGCCGACGACGCTTTGCACCCACTTCTGGCCGCTTGGAGATAAAAAATTCAACGTCGCGCAAGCTTCCCCCGCGTCGCTCTTTGTTGCGTCACGTTGAATCTTCCTTTCTTCCATGTACAGCTCTTTTCATACGTTTTACACGAGCACACGGGAAAGCCCATGTGGATTGGTAGTGGTTTTTATGCATCCGGCCCTAATAAAAACGTTCAACCCCTCTTTTGCCGCGTTACGGTACGCCCGTGAATCGCTCACTCTCTTCTCGTTCCGTTCTTACGTCTCCCGAGAATATATTCCGCTTGGCTGATGCTCCTCCCTATATTCACACGGAAAAGCTCTATCTACCAACAACGCAAACGCATTCTATCGAAATGCTGTTTTCTCCGGTTTTTTTCTTTTTTTTTCCTATTGTAAAAATCTTTCAGTATTCCCACTAGCTATATTTTTTGCATTGATGCAGCGCCTCTGAGATTTTTTCTTCTTTCTTGCAATAAATGCAGGTCTGTTGGGAAATTGCAAATTTTTATGATACTTATTAGCAGGGATTGAATAAATTTTATGCTTGCATCGTCAATATTTACTTTTCTACTGTTTTTGTTGTTGTTGTTTATTTATTAAAGGGAACGTTTTATCGTTTTTGATACTCCTCACTCCGTTATTTACATTCAGTAATTTTTTTTCTTTTGTGTTTCTCTACTATTCTCAAATTTAACATGATAAGTCCGTAGAATAAAATTTTTAGAAAACCGTAAAATTAACACCACGATTACTTTGAAAACTCGGGCACCGCGTTTAAGCAGAAACTTTTTTTTTTCACTGTGTAAGAAAGGCAAAGAAATTTGCCAGCGCCATTCTCTGGAGGTAAAACGCTTATATAAATCTTTCCTCTGCGTTTACACTGTGAACGAAGGCCTAAAAGCAGCTCCAACGGATTTTCTCAGCAAAAACTAATCTCCTAATTGCTCTTCGGTTTCGGAAGCGAGATGCCACCAGCCTAGCTTGCGGCCTATTTCCTTTTTTTTTTTTTTTTTTTTTTCATTTTCCTTTCTTTTTCTTATCCTCTTCCTTGTGGGTCTTCCTTCTTATTGTCCGTTTTTTTTAACGTTGCACTATCTAGCCACTCCAGTAGTAGTGCTATATATACATTTTCTCTGGCCGCTAGCGGCTCCACAAACGTTCCTCCTGGTTCGCTCATTTCTCTTTTCCAACTCACCCTCTCGGATCCCAATTTACTTTCCCTCAACCCTTTTATACCTTTTCCGCACTCTCTGTATTTTGCTTTCTTCGTCGCTCGTCCACTTTTTACACTCTGTTTCGCTTTCTTGCCCGTTATAATCTTGCCGACCGAGAGCATTATTGCCATGGCACTTGTACCTTCCTGGAAAATTGTTCGTAAATATCTGAAAAAGGTTTAAGCAGCTTTTCCGCTGAGTACCCGTGGCACATTTCGCAACGTCGTTTTTATGTCCTCGTGTGTACGATGCCATAGGCATTCTCAAAACACTTCCGGTTTAAGAATTCCGCACACCCTCAAGCCATACCCAGTCGCGTAGATTTTTTTTTTTTTTTTTCATTAAAATGGTCAAGAGTTGCTTTGCGAAGGTTTTGAAATTAATTTGCCCATACAGTAAAAATGTTATGTGTAAAACATTCATATACTTCTATATTATGTAAAATAATATAAAACACAAGTATGATGTAAAATTTAAAAAAAAAGAAACCCTTTTTTATCTAAATGACACTTTATTTTCGGTCATGAGGAAATAAAATATGTCGTAAAAGTGAAAGTAGAAAATAAAAAAATATGTTTCTGTAAATTAACAATTAAATCGACATAATTTTCAATGAAACTTTTTTGTCACTGCCATTGCGATTTCTCAAGATGTTAATTGCGCTCTCTTCCACTTTCCAATTTGAATGCTAACAGTCGGCGTTGCTAAAATGTGTGCGCTCGGTGACACAGAAAACGAGCGCCACGACGGCGACGTTTGTCGTACGGCGTTATTAAATGAATGGTAACGTAATCCACGAAAGAGCCGACCGTAGCGGGGTGAGGGAATTGAGTGGCGCCATAATCGTGCGTCCAGGGAAATTGGAATTGTTTGCATGAGGCAACGAATAGGAGAATTGCGCGAACGGTGATTTCATTTTTTCTTTTCTTTTTTCTTTCCTTCAACTCCTCCGCGAGGCGGTCCAGAAGCCAAGAGAGCACGCCACTGGTATGCACGCGAGTTATGACAATTGGGTTAAGCTTCGTCCAAAGGAAAATCAAGCAATTAAAATAATTCGCGTGCTCCGCGTAATTCGCTCGGTCGACTCGGTTTGCATTGCTTCGCTATAGTTTCTCCTATGCCACGTACTTATAATTACTGCGAGAGTTGAAATACATTTTCTGGACAGCCTTTTCGCTAAACACACTTTATGGAGATTTTGTGGCGCGATTGTGTCAACGAATTTTGTGAGTTTGCTTTATTCCAACATTTTCGGTGGAAATTCAACTCAAAATTTAAGAGCCACGAATATAATTATATTTTCTGTGCTTTTCTATATCTGTAATTCTATGTACTGGATTAATATACAATAGATAATAGATTGTTTATAGTTGTGTTGAAATTCAAAATATATCCAAAAATTACAATTTTTACGTGTCGCATATTGTACATTTCTTGAGAGATGAACTGACGGAGAATTAAAAACAACAAGAAAAAGTGTTTAACAGTTATTGGCAATCACAACTATTCATTTTTCTCAGTGTAGAAACCAGGACATATCTCAGAAAATAATTCGAGATGGCTAATGCAGCCCGCAAAGTCTACATTTATGCGTGAAGAAAGTTTAACGAGTGCACTAAAAGAAAAAAGAAAAGAAAAATAAAAACCCACAGTTGGAGGGTAGATGAGAAGGCAGTAGAAGAGAGAAAGAGGGTGACAACGAATGGCTGTCCGACAAGGCCGAGTCCGGGTGGCCCGGTTGCCAACGTATGAAACAGAGCGCTTCGAGAAAGAGTGCGAGAGGGGTAGTGAAGGGATAAAAAAAGGGAAACGAAGAAAAACTGCAAACTCTGTGGGTCCACGGGTGTCTGAAATGCCGGTGACAGTGGAGGTTTTCGTACTCGTTTTAGTTTGCGAATACGCGCTTTCAGTTGTGTTCCAACGCGTTAGATATAATACTACGGAAAATACATAGACGACGAAGCCGCTCTGCTGAGTGAGGAATGAGGGTGAGGCTCGCAAACCAACTCGCGGAGGACAACGAAAGGGGTCGAACGCCCCCCCCCCCCCCCCCCCCGCCAACCTCTCTCGGTTTCTCTCTTGTTTTTTACCATCCTCCAACATTGGATGGATGAACGCAGAAACTGCAACGCGTAGAACGCTCTCCCGACGTTTTTTTCCTTCGACAAACCTCTGTCACTCTCCTCGCGGGCTGCGGTGAAACGGAAAAGAGTCGGCAAAGCGATCGTACAGAGACAGTATACCGAACAGTAGTAGCAGCAGCGGCATCATCACTATAGCAAAATAAAAGTGTACAAACGGGGGAACTCTCTTGGTCAGATTGCTGCTGCCGAGAGGTTTTCTCATCTCGTTAACGCGAATGCCATTCTTTTTATAAGCAAAAAAGTGTCTAACGATTTTATTTTTTGGGATGACGAAATGAAATTCGTCAAGGTTGGTAAATCGATGGAAAAGTGAAGGAAGATTTTTTTTTTTTAAGACTATTTGGTGTACATTAATTTGGGTTTTTTGGACGGATTTATTACACCAAAATGAGACTCACGATTTTTCAAAAGTGCAATACTTTTTTTTTTTTAATTAGGTAATAGAAGGTTATATAAATAAAAAATGGTATATTCAGTTGAATATATAATTTAATAAAAGCAAATGCTACCCAGTATCTCAAAAGTTAGGAAATTTTATGCAAAATTGTTATACCAGCTTTTGAATAAAATTTTCGATAATGAAATTTTCAAATTTTTTTAACAGTCCATAAGTAGTTATAGTTTACATATTAATTAAGGAAAAAATATGAAAATGCCGATTACTTATGTAGATAGACATATATTCGATCTCGCTATATTTTTTAGCTTTCGAGAAAACAGAGATACGTCCGGTTGAAAAATGTCGTACTGAGAAAAATGCAATCAAAGTTTCAGGAATGAATAATTACAGCTTAATCGGGGATTCTGAGAGTGACGCCCCGTGAATTTACCGACTTTTCAAACTGTGAGTTCAAAATTTAACGGCATTAAAAGTCATTTTGTTGATCCAGTAAAGTGACAGAAAAAAATGTGCACATCTAAAATCCAATACTCGAAGCCCCGACTTTTAATTCGGTAACCATTTGAAGAAATATAATACTCCACGAGAGACGACATTTACGTGCTCCAAGTGAAACGAAGGGTCGATTTGTATTCATGAAGGGCATATTTAAGTATCATTTTAAATGACATTTATTACCTCGAAGCCCAGGAAGAAATCTTTACCGTTATTAATAACTCAAACTTCACGAAAGAGGGGAACTGTTCAATATTATAGAATATCACGAAGAAGCCGAAGAGAGCAACAGAAACGAAAAGTACGAAACTATATATGGATAAGCATAAAAGCTTTTCCGTTGAGTTTCTCTCGTAGCTGAGAGAGCTTTCGTTGATATCCTGAATACATTATAACAAACAAAACAAAAAACAAAAGCGAACTGAATAACGCTCTCTGAGAAATAATGAATAGAATTTAAAATTTTCGATTTGCCATTTCACCTGTCAGAACAAATATTCAATTTCTATTCGAGAAAAGATATATATTTTTCCAATGCCATTTAAAAAGACATTTGACTGCTGAAAGTAAAAATATAGCTATTTTGTATTAAATTAGTCGACGGTTCGTAAATTTCACGTATTAATATCCTGGAACCGAGCATTTTACTGCCGATACCAATCCCGTTTATATCACAAAGCGGCGGTTCTCTAATAACTATGTAATACAAGCTCCTGCAACGTCAAGTGCATTGATGCTGTAAGCTCGTGAAACGCACTCGATTACGAGGCACTTTGTACTGTACTACTAAATTTCTTATCTATAATACATCCGCACGTCATCTTTACAGCTATAAAGTCTCGATGCCAATATAACTCCCTTCGCTTAAAGGAAGAGAGCAGAAAAGGGATCCTTAATTTCCGGCTAAAATCTTCATGCACTACTGTCATTTTTATCTTATTTTAGTTTTAGCGTTCAAAGTAGAATTCTGGACTGTTTGTCAGAAAGGAGAATTCTTGTAGAAAATTCGGGGCTCGTCAAAAAAATACCTTCTATACATAAACATCTTCCTGTTTAGCAGTTATTGTTAGTAATTATATAATCATATTTTTTTTACTGATATTTCATTATTTTATGCCCACTTTCAAATCAAAAGGATTTCTTGAAAATTAGGAAAAATCTATTCAGCATGATTGATCGATCATCAATAAATATTTACTACAAGTACGAAAAAAAATGTCCTAACGCCGCTAATTGAAACATCCAACTATCTAGTGAATGTAGTTCAAATAATCATGATTCCAACAACATTGTCATGTACAATATAACTGCTACGAACGAACAAATGCGCATACAGAGCTTTCCAAGCATTAACATTATAATGGTCCCAACTGGAATGCAAAGCAACTGCTCTCAAGCTTTCTGACTAAGCGACAAGTTCATGCCATTTGGTTATATTCACCTTCTACTGCTACCAAGTGACTTGAGAACCCCCCGCCCCCAAAGAACTTTAATGCCACGTAGTGGCTAAAGTGGCTAAAATGGGCGATGCAACAGTTTATAATCGACACCCAGAATGTGGTTCCATTAAGGCCTTTAAATACTATTTCGAGCAAAACACCTCTGCACTTCTTTTTACTTTGTAAATTTTTCATCTTTCTAAAATTTATTTACAATTTAGTTTTGCGTCTATATTGCTCGATAAGCGTATCAATGTTAACTGCTGTATGCAAATGTATGAAATTCCATCAAGTGGAGGAATCTTTACATATATCTCGACTACGCATTTGCTTTTATGTCTCCTGTATTTGTGTTCTGCACTCTCTTCGAAGTCCTGGGTCTCCGGAAGCCAACGCTGCGGTGATATCCTCTCGTAAACTCTCGTGGATTCGTTTCTTTATCTGTCGTAAAGCTGCTGGATCATCCAAGTTCTGTACCAACGACGAGTCCAAAAAGTTACAACATCCCACGTGCCCTTAAAGACGAGACATTTCGGATGTCATCAACAAGTATTATCTTCCATTTCCACTTTTTTTGTCTACTTCGAAGTAATACAACCGTTTTTATTAAAAATGTTAAATAATCACATACTCACGAGTAATCACTTAACGGTGACTTACAAAACTTCTCACTGTGAAGAAAAAAAAAACAATTGTTTCCTAATTGCACGAGGGCTCGGAGAAATAGTTGTTCGAAAATCTTGTGGAACGATATGGCATTATTTCTAAGAAAATACAGGTTTCAGTTTATTGGACGAAAACAAAGACAATTGTAGATAAATACATCGAAGCAGAGTTTTTTTCGTCGAAAAAAGTCAAACCTGTATTTTTCTGTATATCATTTTTTTATCCATTCGTAAAATCAGCAAGCAATTTTTATTACAATATTTTCTAAGTTTGTTATTATTTGAAACTCCTGATAACGATTTACAAGCTTCTTACTAAAAAGGTTGCCTCGAGTTTGGATAATAATAAAATGTTGTTTTTTTCGCTTATGTGTTTCAGGCTTTGGTTTACCGGGACGGGAACCTGGTATCCGGTTCCCTGGAAGCTCTGGTGCAGCACATGGTGCCTACGGAGGAGTATTATCCCGATCGGGCATACCTCTTTGCCTTTTTGCTGAGCGCTAGGCTCTTCATCAAGCCCCACGAGCTATTGGGCGAGGTCTGCGCTCTCTGCGAACATCAGCAAAACCTGAATGGAGAGGGTGGCAAGGTGAGTCCGAGTTCCGACCGGAGGCTCGTGGCGGTCCAAACTCTCCCAATACTCTTTTCCTCCTGCTTGCTGCTGCTGCTGCTGCTGCTGCTGCTGCTGCTGCTGCTGCTGCTGCTGCTGCTGCTGCTGCTGCAGCGGCCGCAATATTCCCCTAGCCGGCGTTGCGCTCTCGCGTGCATTATCGTTTCATCGAAGCGCAGCTTCACATCCCTTACCTTTTCATCCTATGCTTTTTTACGAACCCACTTCAGCTACTCTCGGAACACAAAGCCTAGCAACTAAGTAAACGGCGATGATACGTGCAGAATTTCAATGAGATCAATTCGCATTGCCTGTTTTGTTCGCATACATTTTTTTTATGATGCACGTTACTTAAGTCCGGATGGAACGTAGAATTTCAAGTAGGCTTTTTTATGTGAAAACATCTTTGGTTGAACTTTGTCCTCTGATAGTCCTTTAAAATCGTTGGAAATTTAATATAATGGCCAAAAGTGTCGTAAAAAAGTAATGCTCGAACTTTGTGTTCTTACTATTATGAGGGGAAAAAATCAGTCAGTTTCCAAATAAGTCGTTATGCTTTTTTTAGGGCACGTTCGACAATTTCAATTTCCAGAAGTGGAATTATTTTTTTTTTTTTCGAATATTTTTTGATATTTCACATAACGTCTCTTTCACTTTCACGTCAAAAACGTAAATACTGGCCACATAACAATGATTACAATTATCCCATTTATCCTAAGAATAACTCAAAAAATGGCTTCTCATAATATGTCATGTACGGGAAATTTACTTTCTACTTGTTTTTTTTTTTTTTAATCAGAAAATACACTTTGCGTGTTTTTAATCGCTTTTAACCAAGCGCTTTTGGATTTTTTTGTGAACCCTCAACAACATTGATGTCTATATAGAAGCATTCAACGAATCGCGTGACTAAGCTATGCGTTATAGTATTTCGAGCAAGGTGAATGAAAGCGTGCTGCACGCCAAGAAAGCCCTTCATCATTGCAATTTGATCTATGTCTTAATCTCACATACATCATCGCCTTTCATCGCTCTATTTCCCTTGAGCACTCCTTAATCTCGTCTCTAATAACTTTCCAAGAAAATTGCGTAATGTCTTTAAGAAAAACGACACAGTACACTACCATACTTACTTCGATTCCCAGTATAAAATCGTAAAATGACAAGAAAAAA
The DNA here is from genome assembly GCA_964016905.1 of Perithous albicinctus. NCBI lineage: Eukaryota > Metazoa > Arthropoda > Insecta > Hymenoptera > Ichneumonidae > Perithous > Perithous albicinctus. Next base: position 27,839,053 of record OZ024690.1, on the reverse strand, counting down.
TTATCGCTTGACATATTGCCATGTCGGAATATATTGCAGACGTAACACGATTCTCTCTCTCAAGCAGAGCAATCGTCTTTTGTATGTATGTATATAAGAAGATGATAGGGTTGTATTGAGAGACGTAAAAGTTAGACGACGACGGATCACGTGACGTTAACGACGATAATAACGATTCTCGATTTCAACAGGAACGACTGCATCGTTTCGTGCCGCGTCTTGTGCAGCTGCTCGCCGAATGGACGGAAACATTCCCGTACGACTTCCGGGACGAGAGGGTGATGGGTCACGTTAGGTCTATCACCCAGAAGGTCGCTGCTGTGGATGCTGCAGCAAGACAGGAAGTGTCTGCGCTTCTACGAAATTTATTGCTAAGACTCACGGCTCTCGAGAGATACGAGGAAGGTTTGGCGAGACTCGCTACCGAAGCTGCAACCGAACAACTTACTCAGGTAAGACTTCTGTTTTTCCACCTCTGCGTGACTCGGAATAACTACTATAAATTGTTTGCTCATTCTCTCTCTCTACCCTTCCCGACCAACAAACACTTAGTAATATCGTACCCAAAAGGCTTTTACAATATTACAACATCCCTATTTTATTTCTCCGATATCTGTCCGTTACTTTTACGTTAGCTTGTATAAGTAAAAAATATCAAAAAGGATGGAAAGTATTAATTTGTCTTATTTATGATAAAATACCATATAAGTACCATGTACTTGAAGTACCACCAAGCTTTGCGGCTAAGAAGATTAAAAAAAAAAAAAAAAAAAAAAAAAAAAAAAAATGATTAAATAAGCATTTCCGCTGCTGCATTAACACGTTTTGGTGGCATGCCACGAAATTTCACCGGAAGTTCTGTCACAGTAATTTGTTCCACACGTCAGTTTAGATCTCGTCGTTGGAGTACCGTGCATTCATTTAGCGGAACAGTAACAACGGGCATCCGATGTTATTCAGGATGGTAGAGTGAAGCCCCATAGTACGAAGGAATGAGAACCAAGCGATTTCAAAGTGATTAGGGTGTAGGGTTGGTCCACACGTGGAATATTTAACTCGCTAATGCAGTTGCAAATTAGCTATTAGCAGGTGTTGGACAGCGGTGGCAGATAGGCGCCCCGGTAATCAAATTAACGGTATAGTTACTGTCTCGCAAACGCCGCCCGTTGAAGCAGCCTACGTAACTCTATTAGACTAACTGCGCAAAGTGCACACGTATACGTACCGGCTCCGTTCCCGACAGGAGTTCATAGTCTAACTATAGTGACTAGCTGGCTATGTACCGAGAGTTCAGTCTACGCACCACCGACAACCGCGGTTTTCGACATGACGCTCAGCGAAATAGCCGGACATTACAAGGGATCAGCAAAAAGGAAATGGAGCATTCAATGGAAAGTGTATTGTACGAAAGCTTTCGCTTTATTGCATTCGGCGAAGAAGAATCGGCTTAATTGGCCTCCGTAATAATAAAAGAACAAAAAAAACTTTTCTCGCTATTATCATTCTGACGTAAATGAATTATAACGATGAAATAAGAGAGGAAATCTCATTGCTACAAGAACAAACCACTATTGTTTGAATACCATAAATTCGAATGAGGGTACAATGAAAGGGATGACTCGTAGAATTGAAGAAACAATTTTAGGTTGCGGCAGATATTCCTTCAGTTGAAACAGTAAAATATTCTTTAACAAACGCATATTAAGGCATATTGAAAAAGAAAAATAAAACTTCATTTATTAGGTATATACTTGAAATATCTTGCCCGACGGTTTTTTTTAGCAATGCTTCTTGCCTTTGATCGAAAAACAATTTTGATAAATCGTGAGATTTCAATATTTGGCACAAAGCTGAATATCGCGAGCGTCAGTTATGGAACTGCTTTTCGTTCAAAAATAAATTCCTTCAATCTAGGCTTTGAATATAGGCTGAGTGTGGATGTGGCTCGAATATTCTAATATCAATTTGGCGAAAGTGAAGCGAAGATTGTTATTGATTAGATCCATGCTAACTCGACACAATATATGCAATCTATATCCCAATTGGATTGGCGAACGTTCGTCATTAACATATCTTCATCCCGGGGAGCGATTTGGGTTTATCCAATTACCAAAATTAATCTATCACAGGGATCTTCTGCTCTGGTACAGAAGACACAATCGCATAGAACGTAGACATACATTTCTTATATAGAAAGGAGCTCCTCCCACTGCCGCATAAGTCGAGTTAGCACCAACGTCTCATCGAGCCAATTGCTCTACGGGTACCCTAAACCCCAACCCAGTTTGGAGGGTGAAGTTTTACGAGGAAATTGGGCTCTCCCGAACGATTGGGCGTCCCTGAAAGTGCAAAGATGGACGGGGGTACGGCGTTGATGTGGAGTGTAGAAGACGTAAAAGAAAGTCTCTCGTGTTCGAAACAGCACTGTTGCCAAGCTCAACAACTACGTAGGCCACCTAGACAAGTGCAGTCTAAAGTCATAAACACCGTAAGACCTTCAAGTGTGCCTTAAAACCCTCGAGACGGCTTATTAAAGCGACAAAACTTTTTCTCACTTTTCAAAACTCCTCCCTTTTACCATCCTGACTACTGTACGGTGGTCCGCGTCACGTCACGAGCAACTATTTCGATATGGGTGGCAGGCGTCGTTCGATGTATATAGCTTTTCTCGATACTTTGCACTTTAATAACACGTCACAAAGCCTGCGTCTTGTTGTATCGTTATTCCGACCAAAGCGTCGCCAGACTTGTATGTGATAGATAGAATATTAAGCTTTCACATCTTCATTCGTAATTGTGATCTTGAAATGAGATTCGGATTCCAAAAATTCTATGACAGGACATTCAACATTGCGGGTTAGGATAGTAATGAAAAAATGATGGTCATTCAAGACAGTTCAACATGATGAAATTCTCCCACAATCAAACGATAACTTACCATCACCTAAAATTTCTCTAAGAAATCCCTTCATTCTTCAATATATCAACATATCAACTGTATCTACATTTCCTTTCCCTAACGCCATATTCCATCTCGTTAAACGTCGTCCCAGTATCTCGCGCTTTTTGTCCCCGTGTGATTGCGCCATTCTGCCACGAAAGCCAAACCTCTCCAAACCAGTCCAGCATAGCCAGAACCAGTGGCAAGAGTTCCCACTAGCGTTAACTCGTCTATTTTCACGTACAAATTCGCTTTTCTCACTCTGTACTGCAGAAAGAGACTGTGGGGTGTGGGTCGTCGGTGGCCGGAGGTTCCTAGAACCAGTGCGCGTACAACCGGAGCGCACCGGAGCGAGGCGTTAATTGTGTTTGCCAGTTATTAGCGACAACGCCGGCTGCAAGAAGGGTGGAGAGAGGTTTTGCGCACGAAGGCGAAGAGGTGTTTCTATAGGAAATGTGGCTATGCGGGTTGGGATAGCTGCCGGCGAAAGAGTCTAAAGGGTGGGGGGGGGAAGGCTTGAGGTGCTGCGGCAAGCGGTTAAAATCGTTCCACCCGATTTCGCACCAGTCACCACCAGTTTAGGAGTTTAGCTTTAGCGCCCATCCCTTCAGCAATGGCAGCCTCTGAACTAACCCAGACTCGGTCACTCACCCTCCAAGACCCTACCAACCTCCCTCCCATCTCTTCGGTCCCCCGTTTCACCATGTACTCGCCGATTAAAGGTAAAGTCTCATCTCCTTCCCCTTTGCTAGATGGTACTGTAGCTTCTCGCTACATAACGACCAGAAGCCGGTGAAACTCGATAATCTTCACCAGAGTTCATCCACTCTGTAGCGTGGACCTCTGCCCTCGTTTATCTATAGATATTCGCAGTTGCGATCACTAATCCGATATAAATGTCCCCTTCTCCGACGTAGAAAGGATGTGGAAGAAGGAAAAAAAAGCAGAGCAGAACCTGGAGAATTCTCGGCAATTACATCAATTGGTTTATTGTCACTCCGGCGGAGCACTTATTTCTCTACACATTGCTTAAACATGCTTTGTACATGTATTTACTTTTGCATATAACTGGGCGAGACTGATTTGGCTTAGGAGATTGAATTTAAGCATGCTTTATCCTCTCAGATTTAATCATTAGTCGCTTATTATTGTCCGTCTAAAATCAAACGATCCTAAAATTATAGTTGACTTTTGTCATGACATTACCTACTTGGAAAAACTAAACTAAGTATTTTGTGGTTATAGTTTTAAGCAAACTTTTTGATTGTTCGAATGAAGCGTTTTTATCAATGTACGTTAAAAAAGCGACTTTAAACTTTAAAACTTTGATTTCCCCGATTTTTCCCCTAAAAACGATCTCTTGACTCACACTAATTAGGAATATAAAATATTAAGTCATTTTCTATTCCAGTCCATCCCAATTGCGTGGTACCTGAAAACTTGAGATATCTCATCATGTGGAATAGTTCCGATAGTCGCGTACACCAACTTCTGCGTTCGAATCTCCACGTTCTTAACCCTCGACACTCAAACCCCTTGAGATGTATGCATATTGAACATGCCAAGCGAAAGGTATGAAAACCAAAAGGGGGTGGTGGTGGTTGACAGAGGAAGAGCGTGCCCGAGGCATTGTCAGGTGGCACGTAGCACATAACCAGCAAGTGAGGATTCAACGAGAACTCAACGTCGTGCCGTGGATTAACGTTCAGTCGTTCCCTTGACGACCTAGTCGTCCTAGTCTTCTTGGTCGTCATCATCGACGTAGTTTCTCTTACCGCAGCAGTTTCAACCCATTCCTTTTCCACCATATAGTACTTGAGTTCTCCCGCACATACACTACTGCTATCTTTCTGTCATAACGAGAATCGTACGTACCTGCACTAAGCACGTACACAAGCGCCTTCAAGAAAGTACTTATCTACGACGCTTCTAACGATTCTCCGTCTGTGCATAACTTCAGTTCGTCGAGAAACGATAATACACTTTGGATGTATGTCGAGTCTGTAGATCAGAAAAAATTAACAAAAGTTTGGTGCTCTTTAAGTGCACGAAACACAAAGTTATCTTTTAATAATAACTCGTTCGTTACACTGAAATATATCTTGGAACAACCAACGGTGTTATTATTGAAATCCAATGAACGAAATTCAGTTAAGCTCTTGGAGTTCCGTTGAAATTTGGCTACAGGTTGAAAATTGCATTGATCAGCATTAATCTTGTCTATTTTCCTGAGTAGTTGGGAGTAATAATAGTGATATTCAGTGCTAGAATAGGAGATATTCGATAATCATCGATTTCTGTTGAACCCATGTGTGTCGATATGGTTTTATAGATATGACATCTGCTTATTTCATTCCACGCAAGCGATGATATAGTTTGCTGCCTCGTTCTTTTTGCGTCTGCAGGGAATCGTAATCGTTTAAAAAATACGAGGCGCTAGAAACGATGCTTTTCCGCATATCCCCATATGCCCTTCTATCCTAAATCATCCTTTCGGTGGATCGTTCATTGCGGATCAAAATGAGGTAGGAGGCAGAGCTCAACTCTCTACGCGATTTTACCAAAATTTATCGTCGCTGTGACTGTATAATAGTCCAGCTGTGTACATATATATTTCCATACTACAGAATTTGATCCAACGACCTTGCTTGTTGGTTGGATGCGGGATGAAGTTCAGGATATCAGCAATACTAGTTGAGCATGCACATACAGTACAGTAGAGTCGCGATTTTAGTTTGATCTGAAGTCCTAGGGAAAGACAATGCGCGGACTGCAATGATGAGCGGTGACTCAAAGACAAATAGTCAGATGTCACAATCAACTAAAATGGTTAAATATGCTTCAGAAAATATTCTTGGTTGGGATAGTAAAATTATGCATTAGCGGAACTTGTCAGATTGTTGGTCAATCATTTGATTAGATTGACTTATAAATTTGTTAGCAGACAAGCTGATGACAGAGCAAGAAAAATTGATTGGTTGGGAAAAGCAATCGGGAGCCGTATATAGAGAAATAAAATAACGTCGAGGTAAACGAAATCGCGACTCCGCTGTACTTATATAATACTGAGCTGGACTCGTATAAGTATTAAGGACTGGGATGTGCACATTGGCGGATCAAAATGAACAAACGTGGTGGTATTCATATGATTATACAGGTCGGGGATATATACTTCGTGCAATATACCGACTGTACTTATCTTTACGAGGGGCAAAGGTTCACGATGGCGTCTGCCTCCAATTAGCTGTGGCCACGAGCTGCCATAATCTTCTTCCAGACACACAAACGCACTTCCTTTATCACCTCCGATGTCATGCGAGCTTACGCCGTAAGTGTCACAGCGATAACAGGCTTTCGCATTATTGGCCATCAAAAAGGACTCTGGGCTGCCACCCTCGAAACATATGTGTATACCACCGAAGTGGTACAATCCACATGGTAGAGCCTTTCGTTCCGGTTATTGAATCGACGGGGCGGACTGAATCAATAAACCTCGAAAATACATTGATTGTTGGGGTTTCGTTTAATTTGTTTGATAGATATACGCGACAGCTGATTGGCTTGAATCCACAACCTAAATGTACCTGACGGGTTGTTTGCGATTCATCTGCATCCAAGGTATAATTTGTTCAGTGGACAGCTCAGGTTTTAAAAGTTCACGTCCCAGTTTACATAAAAAAAGAATGAAAAGTATTCAGTATTTGATAGATTGTCTTTGGATGAATCTGAACTTAAAATTTTGAAATTCAAAATGGCCGATCCAAATTCTAAAGGTCACTTCACTTGGATTAAACTTGGTTCTCGGGAGATTTTTCGTCTTGTTAATTACAAATTTCAACTGAAAACTAAAAAATAAAAAATGGCTAATCCAATATGGCGGATAAAAATGACAAGACGCAAGTACCTCAAAATCCAAATGCGATTGAATTTTTGTTTACTACAATTCATTATTAGCACATAGAAAGCATAATCAAGAACATACTAAATAAAACAATAACTTCGTATCTAACGTAAAATGTAATAGTTCCACAATTCCTGAATGAGCATTTTTATTGAAGCAGGTTTATCGGTTAAGAGTCGAGCAGTATTTTCTCTGTTCCATCAACTTCACCCAATTTTAGTGTATTTCGTTTACGTAAAGTACCAAGTGCAAAAAAGGCATATGGATAGAGACAGGAGAGTAAAGAGAAGAAGCTCGACGGAGTACGGCATTCGATAAATATGCGAACATCTGGCATGCCATTTCCAGTAGTTGTGGCCCTGTCGAGCGTCTGGCACCTTTTACATTCCTCTGCACACATCGGTGAGAAAGATGGCCCAAGAGATAGATACTTCACCCTCCATGTATTTCACAGTCAAGTTACCCAAACGTTTGGAGAATACATGTCGTGGTAACCTTTTGCATATATATAAACTAGAGATTGTAACGCAGCTTGAACAAAGGTAGAGTCGAAGAAAAGGAAAAACAGAGGCTGCAAGGCGAATGCTACAATGAGAAATATAAAGTGAATGACACTTTCGTCGTAGCCATACGAAGAAGGCCAAGTTGCGGAAGAGCTTCGCTCTCTCACATAGCTTGTGCACTTTTCTTTCGATATCTTTGTGAAGACTTTGTGAGGGTGTGAGGACACCACCAATATCTATCTACAGCCTTGAAATCGAATAGAATGAGACGCTCGAGCAAAAGAAATAGGAACTCGAGGAAATAGTGGTTCATGAGTTTTTCTTTGCTCAATGAAAGTAAAAGGCAACGCACTCACGCCTTTTCCCCCCTTTTTCTCTTCTCTCTTCGGTGTCTTTTTATTTAACCATCAGCATCTCGGTACGAAATCGAATATTCCACTTTTCAGGCATTGCCAATATTGCCTTTGACACTCTCAATTATATTGAACTTATATCCTTTGAAAAAAAGGAATTTCCTCGCAGAGACACTTTACTCAACTGATTATATACCTTCCTGATCAAACGAATGTGGTTAGATTTTTTTTATAATATATATATGTATGAAGTATAATTACAAATACAAATATAAAGCTCTGAGATGTTGTGGGATTTTTTTTACTGAAATAATATTTATTACGTGAAAAGGCTATGCTTTTCCAGATGAACTGAACAACTTGATTGTCAAACCATTTTCCATATTCCTTTCACTCTTGACACTGATGTATGGTTTGAAATGCCAGACGGCAATTAGAGATGCTCGTCAGCGAACAATTGGAATCGATCCATTTAGGCGAAACGCGAACCAGGTACATGCGAAATGATTGTGCAGTGATATGCATAGACGTGGAGACATGAAAAGTGCAACGAGGACGAGACAACACAAGTTGAGAGTAACGAAGCAACGAATTGACAAAGCATATTGACTTCGAGGCTGTATTTGTAATCATTGTTAATAAAGGAACAGTTTTTCATACTCAATGTAAAAAAATAAAATAAAGTAAAGTTTTATAAAAAGTCGAATTTTTAAAAACTTATGGAGTCCTGTGCTTCATCATTTTTGACGAAGTGCGAGATATTTTGAGATCTTTTTTTTTTTTCAAATTCAACGTCAAGTTTTATTGAGATATTTTTTACAGTAGAACATAGTTTTCTCGCTGAGATTTTTTTTTGTGACTTATAATTTTGAAGATTATGGAAAAAAAAATCTGATTAGAATTTAATATCACACGATTGAACGTGATTGACTTAAAAAATCATATAATTCAATTAATGATAAGAAATATTAAAAAAAAAAAAGATTACGGAATTGTCCTCGTACAAGAAAGCAAAATCGGAATGTTAAAAGATTCCATTGGTCTCACAGTTAGAAATATCGTCGACCCACTATCCAAACCATAATGCAGCCAGTCCATTAATAGGAATTCACTGCACATGTAATATTTGGCAAACAATCATAATACCAAGGTACATCGGTTCTTGATGACAGTTACCAGAAACCATTATACTATATACATATCGAATGTCATTACACTGGCTAATACAGCCAATGCTATTACATTCATATGGTGTATATGGCAATTCCGTAATTAAGAAGACATTAACGGGTTTCGTCATCATCATCATCATCATCATCATCAGCGTTTGTGCTGTCAGTTGTTCAGGTGAGCGCTTGAGCGAGACAAACTCGCTCAATAATATCCACATTATCCCCTCAATAATATCCAAGCTTGACTTCACGGCCAATATGAATATCCGTGTGCAACCAATTTTGCCTGAGCGTTATATTTCTGAACGTAGCTTGCGGTACCAGCCGCCGTTATAACTCCAAACGAAATGCCCCGATGGCTCGATTTTCCCTCTCTTTCGTTGGGTGCAACGAAACCTGCTGCGAATATAAATTTTCGAACGGTAGTCCGGTAACCAGGGAACCCGACGTCCCCGGGGGCAGCCGTTCGATTTGAAATCGAAATATCTGTCGGGCTTATACTATTCCTTCCGTTCCCGGACGTACAATGCCAATGCTGGAAGATAAATAATTCGGGTATACTGGCGTGTTTCGAGGACACTCCAATCGAAAATTTTCTCTCGCTCTGTCTCACGCGTTTCCGCTTTTGCTATGTTGTTTTTTTCTTTGCTATCCTTTTTTCTTCTTGTCATCCTTTTTTTCTATTCGCTTTTCAAGCCCTTCCGGTGCTTCACGTAGAGCTCGGAAAATGTAACCGACAACGACGACAACAGCGATTGTTTTATAGGTTTTTTTTGCCTCTCTGTTAGATAGAAGAGACTCGCTTTTTGGGGGGCGTTACATATAGCGACGATAAGAACTGCCGGACTGCTCGACCGAGCGTAAGAGCTAAAATTGAATGAGCTCACGGAGAATCCGACTAGTCGAATGAAAAACGTTTCGCGACGTATGAAATGTGTATCCTGGAACGATGGAAAAGTCTTGGTGTGTTCCACTCGCTTTCTTTTCACTCACTTGCCTTATCTCTCTCCTTTTCCTCTTACTTCTCTGACACGCTCGCAATGGAAGCTCGAGCACGTTTTCACGAATTCAACACGCACCAAGATTCCGCAGCAAATTAGCGAACGTGAAAATCAGTGCTGCATATAAAATTTTACCTGAAAATGAAAAAAGTTGAATTGGACATTTTATTTAACAACATTTCCACTGATTTAACGTCATATTTAATTTTCCACCAATTTATTTGATATATCTATAATCTTTCAATTGATGATTCATATATATGTTTAGTGCAGGTTTTGTAGAAGAAAAAAAACATTATCTTTACAAAGTCTCAAGTATAGTTAGATGAATTCAAGTAAAAGAAATATTAAATAATATTTAATATATTTCCATGTTGAATGAAGCACAGCATTGCGGAAAATACGATTCTAAACGTCGATTTTTTTTCCTCTTTTGATTTTCAGGTCGACGTCACTGAGCTCTGCCCCTCGGCAACGGTTCTCGCACAACAATTGACTCACGTTGAACTCGAGAGGCTCTCGTACATCGGACCCGAGGAGTTTGTTCAAGCCTTCGCCAAGGTAAGTTTATATACACGCTCCGGGGCGTTTCCAACTTGGGACGTACCGCGATCAGTTCTACGTTCCCATTGTTTTCTCCGACTATACGAAAGACTCCGATCGATTACACTGTAGCTTATCAACAGTACACAACTGTGCTTGTAACCTCAAGCAACAACAATGAGTATAACAATTCTACGAAATTTTGCTTCTTTATTTTCTTTTTAAATCCTCATTGTTACAAAAACATAAAACATTTTCATAATGGAAATATTTATTTTGTAGCTCACAATTAGTTGATCATATATGTTCTATCCATTTTATAATTTAAAAAAGAATACTTGCTGATCCGAGAACTTCTCACATTAATAATTGAAATTCATATTTAAACAAATAATTGAAATAAATTAATTCTCCTCGTGTTAAAAGCATTTTCTTCTCACAAAAATCGTATTAAGCGAAGAATTTTTGTATTGTTGAATTTTTCGAAAATGTTATATTCCGTTGACGCAAATTCAACTCTACAAGCAGAAAATAGCAAAAATATTTGCCCCGATGAACGGAAAAACAAAATATTTACTTATCAAGAGGTTACATTTATTTGTACTTTTCAAATTGTATTTATATTATTAAGCTGCGACATTTGATATAAAAAAAATTACGACACAATATTATTTACGTAATTTTCGGCTTATCCCAAATTATATTAAAGCAACTGCGGGAAAAAGATAGAATAACAAAAAATAGGTGAATAAAAAAAAGTTAATCAGAATATTTTCTCTCTTGAACTTATTGATTAAGTTTTCGATGTGCCCCCTTTTAGGAATCGCCACATCTGGAAACGTCCTTCAAGGACATGAAGAAAACACGCAATCTCGAATCGTACGTTCAGTGGTTCAACAGACTGAGTTATTTCGTCGCTACGGAAGTTTGCAAGGTACGTGCCAACATTCCCATTGGCCACAGAAGTGTCACCTACTGTATAGTTTGAAACGTTCTATTATATTTCGGTAACAATGCACTTTTTCGCTTTTTCAGCACGCCAAGAAAAAGCAGCGTGTCCGTGTTGTCGAATATTGGATCGAGACAGCGAGGGAATGCTTCAATATCGGCAACTTCAATTCTCTCATGGCAATCATCGCTGGTCTCAACATGTCTCCGATATCTCGATTGAAGAAAACGGCAAGTTAATACATAATTTTACAAAACACCCTTTTATTTTCATTACTTTTGATATATATGTCAGAAAGCAAAAATTATTCAATGGATTTTACATTTTTCGCACTAATCATTTTATCTCTCTCTCTCTCTCGTGTAAACATTTATTTCAATGCAAATAAACCTATAAAATGATAAACAAAGAAAATCAAATCAAATCATGATATGTCTATTGATATATATTTTTTTTATAATATTTTTTATATCTATGTTAAATTCAAGTTGCAGCATTATTGGAATAAATTGGCTCTTAGAAATTATTTATTTGTTAATTATCGTATTTTATTTTCCTTAGTATTAATTGTAACAGTCGATATTATATTCTCTTAAAATTGTGCAGCTGACGGTCAATTAAATTTTCCAATAACTGGCTCGTTTGGCAATGTAGAAATCTTTTGAAACTCAAGCTACAATTTATATAAACCTTGTATTAATTAGTTGTTACTCTGTTGTATATGGGTTAGCATTGAGTTAGAAATATTGCCTAAAACAAAGTTTTCGTTAACTTTTCGTCTAACCATCAATCTACCGACAAATTCATTTGCAGCTTTCCTGTGAACTCATCATGTGGAGATGAGCCTTCAAACTGCTTTACTCCTGTTTAATGAAATTTGTAGATTCAATAAAATAATATTTAAAGATAAACTCGATCAAAGTGAGATTCTCGCCGCTGTGGATCGTGCGGTACGCGTAAACTTTATCTGTACAACCAGGAATTTAGTTGGAGCAATCGAGGAAGAAATTTAAAGTTCATAGCAAAATATGTACACAACATACATTTGCAGAATGAGAAATACCTTCCGGCAACAATGTACAGTTTAAATTAAATTACATAAAAGCCATTTATCGTTTGTAATTGTTGTATTTAGGCCACATTCGCTATTTCAATTGTTCCTTTATTAAAATTAATTGGTTCTTCGATATATATGCGTAAAGAATATTATTTTCAGTAGCCAATTAAACAGACCAGCAAGAGTAAAATGGAACAAAAAGATGATTTATTGATTAATTGGGATCAGAAGCTCTCTGTAACAGAAAATTAAAATATTACTTTTTCATTCGCCGTAACGTTCTAAATTCTTTAAAAATCGTTCAATCAGCCTGTTTGCAACTGATTAAAAAAATGTCATTAAATAATACAATTACAGCTAACGAAGGAGGAAAAATAGTAGAACATTGAAATTTACATAAAAAGTCATTACAATTGTATTCAGACGATATTCGGCACTTCGGTTACGCCTTTATTAAAATTGATTGGCCCTTTAATATTTGGGTGAAAAAAAAATAAATTATTTTCCATGCCCAATTAAAAGGGTATTTATTGATTAACACAGTCAACAGCTTTCGGCAATATGTAAAATATATTTTTTTAATTTTCCAATTGACGTCGTAAATTCTTTAAAAATCGTTTAACGAATCTCTGTAGAATAGGCAAAAATGTTGACCGATAAAATTACAGCTAACAGAGAGGAAAACAGTATAATTTTGTTCACTTGGACCGTCGAGTAGCTTTCCCAATGACATTTATCTATAAAAATACGTATACCGATGACACATAGTGACAGAAACACAGGTGTACAGCAGTCCGTCGTCTCATTTTAACGCTCGCACTGGGTAGTTAAATTTTTTTCTTTTCCCCTCTAGTTTTTAATTACGAAACTGGTGCAACCCCGGACATTTCATGGATGTTTCAGGGTCCGTACCGACGGGTCCAGTTCCCTTACTGATCCCTATATTCCCGAATCGCCAGACTGTGGAACGCAACGGAATAGCCAGCCGCCGTTTATTCAGGGTTCATTTGGTTGGTGCTCTTTCTCTCCCTCTCTCTCTCTCTCTCTCTCTCCCTCGCTCTGATTTATGGCCCAGAGACCGAGGAAATAATTGCAAAAACCTTGCTTCCTAGCCTAGGCAAAAGCTTCCGACGTCGACGCCGACCTGCTTCCACCTAAATTCGCGACCTGTAATTTCGGTTAATGAAAATTTACCGTATCGCGTAACCCATTTTCATACCAATCCGACAGCCGGTCAATCGTCACTACCTTTTCTCACAACCCTTCCATCCTTTTCGTTTGCTGTCCTAGCCGACTCGATTTATCACGAGAAAAGCTCGTCCAACGTTCGTCGACATCGTCGTTGAGGCTACAACTTGAGTGCCTGGCATGTTCACTAACGTCACACGACGACACGCTGAATTTCGCCCTGTCAAGGGAAGACCTTGTCAATTATTTCTAGAAAATCGTAACCACTTTTTGGCATTTCATCACCGATTTTCCCAATTTACTATATTTGTTCATTTGTTTTATAAATTATTAGTTATTAATATGTTTTTTTTACATATTCTATCATGATAGTAAAAATATATATGTACATCATTATTATTATTATGGAATAACCAGCTGAATACAAGAACGATTATCTTTTGTCGCTGTAGTCTCTCAGAGTTGGAGATAAAGAATTTGTTGTAGATATCTGGGGTCGATTTCATATCGGCAGGAAGTGAAAAGTTCGTCGTTGACTTATAATAAAGATCAGAGAGCTGGCGTCGGGAGAAGGAAAGAGGACGTTATATATGAAGAGATCTGAATAAAATGGATGGTAGTGAAGGAGCGAGACTCGACGGGATTTACTGTCGTGCTTAAGTTGCTTCGCGGGTAATCTGCAAGTGACATCCGCGCTTTTTCCTCATCTTTCCCGTGGAGCTCCTGGGCTGTCTCTCTGTTGAGCTTCAGAAGAGCGATATGGCTTCGTTAAGTTTCTCTTCCTTCCCTCAAAGAGGTAATTACGTTCGAACGTATAGAGTGCGATTCATACGACAGTGCCGCGCACGATTCCGTTAAGCGCGGAAATGCAGAAGCGAATGTATTCATTCATCCGCACAGTAGAGTTGCGCACTGATGGAGATAACTGCGCGGGTTTCTATCACTGTATCACGACGACGAAACGAGAAACTTTAAGTTTTCGCAAAGCATCACAGAGGCTTGTGAATGAATTAATACAAAAACCAAAGTATACCGTATAATTTCATTAAAATCCTATTCATTCGTCCTAGCTGAGGAAATTAATTCTTGCAATATTTCACAAAATCTCATTGAATAATATTCCATCAGTTAATTATAGAAAAACTGTCAGTTTAATTGCTGAAAATTATTTCTACCACAAACATTTTTTTTTTTTAAGAAAAATTGATAAAACTAATTGGGAAATGAAAGAAAAAATAAAATTAAACTTTAAAATGACAGGCGGGCCGAAATAATTCGATAGACTAGTCTTTTATTTTTTGAGTAGCTCGTAACTGAAGTGCGTTGAAAGCAAAATTCCTATAACTCGTTTTTCCCGTAATTAACGATGCGAAAATGGCCATAAATTTGTTCAATTGGTCAAACACAAATGCGAGTGGTGTTGGTGGTGGTGGTGGTGGTGGTGGTTGGAAGCTGGTACTTCCGCAAATGTTCTTGCGAAGCGTGTGTATGCTTCTCGTCGGGACATGACGGCAGCGTTTCACAATACGCGACGAGGCTACACCCTCTGACGAGTACAGGGATGGTCCAGCGTACGTTAATTCGTGAATTAAAGCCCGTGGAGAATCCACCAGACGGAATTAATCCTTCGCGCCGCATCGCCCACTCGTGACTCTCGACCAGTGCGCGGCACGACATTTTCGTCGTTCTCCAAGTTAATTCAATTATTCTCGGAGTTGCCACGTGGCCGCTTGCAACTTGCAACATTGTACGTATACCATATTCAGTTCTACAACTATATATGGGCCATTCTAAGTCAACTCTTCTTGGTCATCGGCCTGATTACCCTCGGAATCAGTCGACGAATTTTTCTTCGCATATTTTGCTGCAAAAAGAAAGATCTCATCTAAAAATCTGAAAAAAAAAATAACCTCTTTTTTTTGTACGAAAGTATGACGAAAAAAAAAATTCGTCAACCGATCCCAAGGGGGTCAGACCGATAACCAAGCGAGTTAACTTGGAAAGCCCCATATGTTACGTGTCCATAGCATGTGTGCCTTGATTCCTATACGTCGGAATCCCAACGTCGACCTGCTGCGACATATTATACGTACGTGTACGTTTTAGTCACTCAACTACGGACACCTCGCCAGGAAATTCTATCCACAGGACATTTGTACGTCAGTTTCATTGAAAAAGTCCTTTTTCGTTTACATTAAAAATCATTATTTGTGCTTTCTTTTGTGTCGCGTTTTCTTATCAAATGGCAAAGTTTCTTCGGAAAAATTGCGAAAAATCTAGGAAACGCGTTTCATTGTGTGACAAATATCCACAAATCATTCGACAATATAAATATGGTGTCAGGTTTTACGTCCTCCAGGATATATGGATGTTTTACGTGGATGACACGAAGGATATATAGACGTGGCGGGGGGGATATATGCCTGGTGACTTGGACAGGTCGTGTTTGGAGAATCCATCTCTACACAGCGTACTATAGTATTTCGCTCCATTGATCCCTCTTCGATCATGGGCAATGGCAAGTGAGGTAGTTTGGGGGAAGGTGGATTTCATGTGAGCTCGTTGGGCATGGATTTCCGACGTATAGTAGTAGTGTTACAGTGACACATGAGAGAAATGGCGAAATACTTGGATGCAGTGGGGAAAGCCTGCGTTCGACAGACAATAGATGCGGCGGAGTCGCCTTCGGGCTAACATGCACAATCGATTCCTATATAGTGCGTTGCTTTCCGCGCGATATCCTTCTCAGTGGCGGCGATATCCGCTTCTCTCTATTGCCTGTCTCTACCTCTCTCTCCTAAAACCATTTTCGCCTCTGACGCACTACACATGTATCGTGAATTCGTACGTTTTCCATGTGCAATCTGCTCAACACGAAGGTCAGAATTTAGCTTTATGCACACATCCGGTAGTGAGTGTTATACTCGGTCATTAGAATTATCTTGTGGAAACCTCGAAAATTCGCCACAATTTCTGGATCATGGAGACAAACATGATATGTTTCCGGCTACGATAAACGGTATATATGGGGTATGTATAACGTATACGAAGCAACCCTACGAGAAATTAAAATAGGAAGAAATATTGACATGAACAAACAAGGCTGCGAAAAATACTTTTCTCATCTCATTCAGCGATATATTTTATCACCTTAAGAAATTCCATATGCGGAGTGTACCAAGATTTTTTTTTCAAGTCATTACCAAAAGCGTTTTTCTCTTTTCTCCATGTCACCAGTGGTCAAAGGTGCAATCAGCCAAATTCATGATTCTGGAACACCAAATGGATCCAAGCAGTAATTTCAGCAGTTATCGAAGTACTTTGAAGGCAGCTATGTGGCGAAGTGCCGGTGCAACTGACGAACGACAACGCATAGTCGTGCCATTTTTTAGTCTTCTCGTCAAGGATCTCTACTTCCTGAACGAAGGCTGCAGCAACAAGTAAGTCTTCAATCAAAAATGAGCAGTCAATAAAAGCTAATAGTGGCCTATGAAAAATCCTGAGTATTTACATAAAATCACCGTACTCATGCACTGTGATAATATCCTCGCTTAAAAGATTCAGAGTATAAACAGTATAAAGTTGCGAAAGAGGAAAGAAAAAAAAAAGTTTGCAAGAAGCAAAAATGCCTGTGTGCATCCTTGTTTGCGAGTCGACGCAGAACTCCCGTAGCTTATCATGTCCGAATTGAGCCGACTCCGGACCAAAACTCCTATCCCGGTATTCCTATCCCCGTTCGCCAATTTTCGCGTGCAGGTACGTGTATAAACTTATTAAACTTGTAATGGCAAAAGTTGCGCCGATATGGACGTGCGAGGGATAGAGGAGGGGATACGGATGGTCGAGGTCGAAGAGGGGCCTCGACTGATCCCGAACTCGTGCGAAGACGCAACGAAGACGCGCCAAAGAAGGCGAAACGTCCTGTATGTCTCTATAATATATATATATATATATATACGACATTCTATATCAAATGTGTATCTAATTCAAACTCTCGAATTTGGCACCCGAATTTTCAAGCACTATTACAGGTACCATGATCTAAAAATAAATTGTATAAAAATGAAAAATAAAAAATTGACCATGTCCGATTTGGTGTGGAACTCGTTATATATTTTCCAAAGTTTGATCCGTGTCGCGCGCGTCGATAGATGTTGACTGATCGCTACGCAAATATTCTATCCACGATACACGTTCGTCCGGAGGATACGATGACGTTCTCTTTTGCGAATTTCACCAAGTTTACGCGATTCCCTTACTCACACGACGCTTGGTACACGCGACGTATAAATTGGCCAAGTTCTTCATGTAATTTTGAGGACGGAAGTAGAAGCCTTCGAAGGCTTCGCGTCTTTACTGATGCATGTACCTCACATACTGTAGATTTTATAGGTCTGCTTTAAAGTTCACCACCTAATATACGAACGTGGAAAACTCGTACAAGTTTTTCATCAATCAAAATTTCACGTTCAATCATACAGTTCAAAATTGTAGGCTTCTTCATACAGTTTTTTCACTTGTAATTTACACTTTAAAAACTTAACATTTTTGTAAGTACAATTTTTTTTTTTTTTTAAACCAAGTTCATCTGTGCAAATATTTCTTTTCGTATTACACATTTTTTTAAAAACGTAAAAAAAAATGTAATAATATATTTAAATTAACAAAATAAAAAGTCCACAACGACTTTTGTTAACTTATAATCACTTTTATTTAAATTTGTAGCTTGAGATAAAAATGAGAAAAGAATGATGGATGTGCCTTTGAGTGATGGACCTATAATTAAAAAAAAAGGTCTCTTTGCAATGAAGCTTGGTCGAGGGGGGAAAAAAATTTGCTCAAGTTAGTATGAAATGTCTGGCCTTGCTATTACTTCCACTTCCGTAGTAATAACCGTGACCTCATCTCTTCCTTTCATCTTCCACAGTATCGTCGCTTTTTCCACTCGAAGAATATTGCTTCGGAGATCGTTCCACCGAGAGTCCGATCAGAATTTTCAGTACTTCCTTTTTCCGTAGCTTCTCTCGTTTCTTTACAGTGTGACTCTTTTATTTCGTTTCTCCGTCGTGTTGCTCTTTCGCAACTACAAACTTTTTTATTTTCTATCAAGACTTTCCACTCGTCTTAAATAGCTCCTCGATGTATGTTTTTTTTCCTACCTTTTTTTTTGTTTGTTTTTCAGACTTCCGAACGGACACATTAACTTCGAGAAGTTTTGGCAACTTGCCAAACAGGTGACCGAGTTCATCGCTTGGAAACAGGTGGCCTGTCCCTTTGAGAAGAATTCACGGGTTATCGCGTTCCTCCAAGCCAGTCCCATCCTCACGGAAAATGGTAAAAATATAACAGATATGAAATTGAATATTTACATTTTTTTTCATCAGCCTCAAACATGTACCAATGTTCTTTTTTTAGCTTAATTCTGCTAAAAAAAGAAAAAAGAAGTCAATCCACTCAGCTGGTTCAACATTTTTATATTTAACTCAACATTTTTAATAATTTTATAAATGTCCATAATAATATCAGATATAAAATTAAATATTGAAATATTTAGTAAAATCAGCCGCAAACATGTCTTTAATGTACGTTTTATTTGTCAGCACTGGCTTTAGCATCGTTCGAGTGCGAGCCACCCGACAACAATCCAGAAAAGGAGCGATATAAAGCTTTGAAGTGAGTAACAAATCAATGAGTCTCTTTCAATTGAACATAATACAAATATTTGTAACTTTTTAAATTTAGTATAAGAATGTGTAAAATATTTTTAAAAACTATCAAGTAATACATAACACTCCGAATTTGCACAACATCTTTTACCGTGTCTGTAATTGTTATTCTTTAATTTTCTTGCTTAGAAAATGTTAATTTTTTTCTTTTTTCTCTCTTTTACAGATCCGAATTAAACACCCAGTGAAAACGAGCTGCTGCGATGTTCGCCCAGTGGGAGAGATATTAAAAAAAAAAATAAGAATAAAAAATAGATACGTATAAATATATAAATAAATATATATTAATATATTCGTAATAAGGTTAGCGAGCGTTTGCCACCAAAGGTGGAAAGCTCGATCCTCGGAGGGTGCATCGACGAGAACGAACCGCGTTTCTTATTATTTTAAATATTTCGCGAACAAAAAAAAAATTGTACTCGCAATTTTCAAATGAAAAGCAATTTGATTGATTTTTTTTTTTTTTTTGAAGAAAAAAAATGTCTTACGAATTTGCATTTATCTTGAAATACTTACGCACAATTTTTTTAACAATCCTTAACGACATTTAAAAACTAAAAAGAGACGAATTATGCATCGAAACTTCGACACTGAAATTCGTAAAATGCAAAGTCGTAAAAAAAAAAAGAAAACGATAATTGAGATTCAAAGACTCAGTCAGGCGTGAAGGAAACATTTGAAACTTTTGCGCCAAAAGTTCGGCAGCGATTCCCACCTCGAGAAACGTCTTTCTCGTAGAAGCGACGTTCGTGAAACACGAAAAAAAAAGTCGCTTAGAAAAATAAGAATAGTTCCTAAGCCTCGCGTTGATCTGCGTGAAAGATTCTCAAAATCGAATCATATTTCTCATCGATCATCAATGAACCAAACTGACAAAATAAAAACTTAGAGGAATGGATAAAATCTATATATACTATAATAATTACTTTTAATTGCCAGCCAATAATTTTTCGTGAATAATTGAATTTTTAATTAAGTACAAATATGTGCCATTCCCGAAAAATTTTCTGCGAAAAGATGTGAAAAATTGGATTTTGAGAAGCTATCGCGTAAGTTCCTTTTGTACATATAAAAAAAAACCTTTTGATATACGCCAAGTGTAACAGAGATTAGAATTAAGTTTGGGGTTCATTCATCAGATTCGCGATATTTATAATTTATTGTACTTACTACACGTAATTATTTAAAGCCCGAAAACATTGTAATTAAGTCGTTGTTGAGCTTATTTTAAGGCGAGGTAGTCCGATCTAATTAGCGGATATCTCACTTAATTGGTCGCTAGGTTGGTTCTCTTTAAAAACTGTGCAGCGTAAAAAGGGGAAAAAAAATTGTTGTGATCGACCCGCATTTGCCGCATGCTTTTCTCATCTGGGGAAAAATTCTTTGTTTGATAGGTCAGTAGTACATATTTAAAAAAAAATTACTAGCGGCCACATAAATGAGATATTAGTCTTCAAATATCCGTAAATTCGAACTCACTCCCTTTCCTTAAGTGCAAACTTTTCAATTCCAGATTTTTCTTTTTAATGGTATCGAAATAGTGCGAATGCTTCGTGTCTGGATCAAGCGAATTGTGTCGAATTATTGATTGAAAAAAAAAAGAAAAAAAACTGCAAGTGACAAAAAAAGAGAGAAAAGGATTACCGACGGTTTATCGAAAGATCCAAACACAATTTAGCAAAAGTTCTGAAGCTCCCCTAAGCGAAGGAACCGATCGAACCTGAAATTCATAAAAATAGGGACCAAGAGTTCGTTTCTCCTGGGCATAAAAAATTCACTCGATTGTTTAGCAGTCGCCAAGAAAAAAAAAATACAGAAAATGAAGAAAAAGAACGAATGAAAACAAAAAAGATTTTTTAACGCAAAAAAAACAGTCGATATCATTGTAATCGACTTGAACTGTGTCACGTCAATATTTACACTTGTTCACATAAACACCGAGAAAAAAAAGCGATTAGAAAAAGTCGCGAACGAAAGTAAGTCATTTTGTCAATCGAAGCAAAAAACAAAAAAAAAAGGAAAAAAAAAGTTTTGTGCCGTAAAGCGAATTCCTGCTGTTGTTAATTCTCACTCGCCAATTTATCATGTTCGTACACTTTTCTTCGTTGACAGGAATCTCGCTCTTACGTCTTACCGAGACGTAATCAATAATAAATTAATTAAATAGAAAGAAAGAAAAAAAAAGAAAATATAATTGCACGTCAGGGTGACACTGAAAAACCTATTTATTTTAGAAGTGCTGTCGGCATAGTACTTTTATCTGGTTCCGAAAGTATTACCCTCATTATTTCAGAATTTTTTAAAAATATCTCGAGTTCGATGATTTTACTTTTTTATGAAACATTAGTATTTTTCAGTTCATGCATATTTTTTTGCATCAAAACATTAACAATTTACAAATTTCCCCTTTTCTTAATAATGAACCAGTATTTTATGATTCTGTTCAGTTTAGTTTTTAAAATGTAGCTCTTTCAAACATCAGGAAACATCATATCTGAGCAAAACGAAAAATCTTAACTTTCATCATATGTGGGTCTTTAAATATTTTTTTAATTTCAAATAGTTAAGGGGAACATTTTTTCATCCAGATAAGGTTGCTATGACGAAAGTATTAGCTCAGAAAAAAAATCAGACTTTTCAAGGTGACCCTTATTGCACATACGTTATCTCGAAAGAATAAAGTATCGATTATAGAAAACGAAATAAAACTACCATAACGATATATCGTCTACGTATGCGAAATGTTCCGCAGTCGGGAAACTCGTAGTTGTGAATATTTTACAACCGTTAGCCTTAAATTTACCCTCGCGTCTTTATTTTTCTACATTTTTTGATGATTTTTCTATTACATCGTCGATCCTAAAAAAAAAACAACAACAAAAAATCGACGAAATTTTGTAGAATTCTTTTGTCCAGCAGGGCTATTTAAAGTCCCTTTGAAATTTACAATATACTTATTTCGAAACAATTTCTACTACAAAAAAAAAAAGAAAGAAAAAAAAACGAGATTGCTCTGTACACGCAATTTGCTCGTTGTCTCAATTATTAACACCGGACTGAGATTATCACGTTGAAATTCATGTGTGTTCTGTTTGGCACTAAAAGAAGAAAACTAAACTAAAATAGCATATTAAAGTATATACAGCTAACTCAAAAGCTATTTGCGGCTGAGACATGCTCATCAATCTGACATCTGTAAATAAAAAAAGTCTTGTATATACGTATACATAATACGTACCTATACGCTCGATAGATTTAAGAATAGTGTTTAGCCGAAATAAAAAGATACAAGTTGTTTCGACAGAGTTTTTTTTCGAGAAGAATTTCATTCCATCGCAACATAAAAAAATGTATCACATTAAATAAATGACACTTAATCTGTCGAAACTATTTGTATTTGAGGAGAGGAACGTTTGGAAGTTCTTGCTCCATCTAGTCACTAGAAAATTAATCCAATCTGAGCTTGTAACGACTGCCAGGTGAAATAATAATTCTCAAAATCGGTGCAAACAGGGTGGTTTACATCTTACTTGAATTTGTGAAAATTATACGAAATGAAAATGCACTTTCAGAGGAAGTAAAAAAAAAATGTCTCTAGATAAACTAATATACTTGTATAGGAAGTCATTTTTTTTTCTAAATATTGTGTATATTAAATTTAATATACATGATGTTAAATATGCAGTAAACGTGTCACAAAAGTCATGTTTAAAATATAATTTCTGTAATTTTACAAAACACTTGTATATTAAATTGAATGTAATGCACGGTATCGATTTAAAAAAAAAAAACTTGTATACCATGTAATAATTTTGTTAAGAGATTCAAAAGCCGAAATACAAAAGTGAAACTTAATCTTTTTGATTTACACGATAGTCTTGCAAATGTTAAATCGTGTTCGACAATGTGATTTCAGTGAAAGTCAGATAGTTTTCAAATTTTGTTAATAATGATAAATATTCGGGAGACTTTTAAAAAATGTGTCTGGATTGAAGGAGAATGTCTCACATATTTAATTTCAGCGTACATTGATCAAAAGCTTAAGCTCAATGAAAATATTGTTATTTCGCAATATTAAAAAAAAAGAAATGAATCGTTTTATGGTGAAAATTGCGACACACCCTGTATGCACTATATTTATCAAGAGATACTGGAAAGGATTGCATTTTAATTGGCGGCGTGAGCACAAGAAAGATATAGATATGTGTGCTCATTTTCGCCCGGCAGCATAATAAGCTCGGGATCGTGTTTATGCCTAAATTAAGCGTATAAGTTAGGCTTAAATATAATTTAACGCTGCACGTCGTATTTTGCTCCACATTCCCACGAAATAGCAAAAGCCCCGCGTTTCGCCGACATATTGTTCATTTTAATTATTTACATACTGATTATTATTATTATTTATATTATACGCCGTTGAACAAAACACTGCACGATTATTTACCGAAATTTCGCGATAAAAAATTAATATCTCTTTTTTTTACATACACGCACAGTACAGTCACGATCAGGAGTGAGCTAAATCTATGTTTTTTTTTTTCAATAACAAGTATTTTGTATCCTTACTAATTACGTTGGTGCAATTTCCATTTTTTTTTTTTTTTTTTTTTTTTTTTGTTAAAGTAATTAAGTTTCTAGATTTTGCCTACTCCTCATCACGATAATATAATGTCTAACGTATCGATCACGTTTTTCAACCCTAAAAAGTCGGATCGATTTGTCTTCATATGCGTTTAGATCTTTATTGGAGCTTTATTTTTATTTCATTTTATTTTATTTTCTCAGATAATAGCAAAACTAGTGTTTATCGGCATTTTGTATTATCTTTGCGTAGTCCAACTTAAATGTGTAAACGCAAAAATTAATCAAGTTTTATTGTAAACGAATTTCATCAGCTTTATTTAGCCCCACCAATCCTATCTGTAAATAATCGCCGATTTGCATATTTTAAACTTAAGTTTGTTTTTTTTTTAATCTATATAAAACGATCGAATACGTTGGGACTAATTGTAAATAAGCTCGGTTAAAACGTAATGCGACAGAACACGAATTACAATTATATTGTAGAAACGATGATGTCTTATGAAATAGAGTCCAGATTAACAGCTCACGATTTCTACGGTCTTTCTTTATTCTCGTCGAAACCTTATGTAGCCCACAATCGAATTACAATAATGGAATCAACACTTTCTTTGCAGTTGTGTTTTTATCGTCCAAAAAGCGATTCCCGAATTTTTTTCTCAATCCAATCTCGATAGTAAGATACTCGGACATAAACTCCGGGTTTGTTTGGTTCGCCGCAATGATGACCCCAACTTGTCACTCCGTACAAAGTGTAAGCACCTGTCAAAAAAATGTAAAGTAGAAAAAATGGAAAGTTTGTGAAGAAAGGCAACATTTTGAAAAATTGAACGTAAAAAGAATGTTTCGCAGGGACGCAGCTTTTTTTTCACCATTTTTTATACAGGCAAGAGGACCGCCAGAATCGCCATCGCAAGAATCGACGCCTTCGTTTAGATATCCCGCACAGACCATTCCATCGCTGATTTTACCTTCTCCGTAAACGTAATTGGCTCGACAGATCGATTGGTCAATCAAAGGAACCCAACCAAATCTCAGATTCTGAGACTGCGCTGTGAAATGATAAAAATCCGCTATGCCAGCAAATATACAAAGCAAAATCGATGGTCTAATTTTTTTTAATTTATTTATTTAAACAAAAGTGTGCTGTAATATTTGCGCGAGCTCGGATAGAGATTTAATTTTTTTTTTTTAACATTCTTTTTCGAGCACTTTTACAGGAGATTTTTTTTGCATGCGAACATTGATTCAAAATTTCGATTAAATTTAAAAAATAGAGGACAGACGGTTTAATGAAATGTGCTAAATTACCTGACGTCTATTTCAAATTGACTTAAAAAAAAAGTCTTACCTGATCTTCCCGTCTCTATGCTACCAAAACCGCTGATCGTGCAATTCAGACCTGTCGAGTACTCCGCATTCGCTGGTGGCAAACAAATCGGCATCACATGCTCTCCAAGTGGAATACCTCGACCTTTGAGCAGCACAAGTGCAATATCGTTGTTCATACGTTGGCCTTTGCGAAAATCTTCGTGTACGTAATAATCCTCGATATTAGCTTCAACTTCGGTTCCTTCATCGATCTAAATTCGACAGTTGAAAAGTTTTATAAATATCTCTCAAAAAATTGCATTCTTATAAGAATGTAGAAGAATGAATGATTTATGAAACTAATTAATGTTTTATTTAATTTTCCAAAAATATCTAATAGCTTCCGGTAGAATGATACACTTTTTATACAATAACTTATATATTTTTCCGTATTAAAAAAAATATATTTTCTAATAAACTTTTTGTTGCTATGAAAAAGATGAAAAATACAAATGGTTGCTACCTCTGAATTGTAGTCACCAGCACGGATGAAGTAAGTGCCTTTATTGTATCCTTCAAGACAGTGAGCTGCTGTTAATACGTGCAGAGGTGAAAGTACAACTGCTCCGCACCAATGACTCGATCTGCTATGTCCTCGCACTCGTATACTTGCCTTTACAATTTTTATTTATTTATTTGTCATTCCATCAATCGAAAAAAAGAGCTTTTTAGTTACACTATTTATTAATGTCGAAGTTAAGTTGTAAACTAATTAAAATTTAAATAAAAAAAAAACACATTTTTAAATAAAAATAAAATAAAAAATTCTCAAAAGCTAGACTAACAAAAAAAAGCGATACATTTTTATATGCTACTTACTTGCCAAGGATATGATCCTTTGGGCGCTATCGAGCCACGAACGACTCTTTGAAATATTTCATCTTCACCATTGCCAAAGTCCTCGGCCCTTTTGCCGCAATCGCTGGGCAGCAATTCATTGATATTTATTTCCGTTATCATCGTCGTGTCCGTCTCCAGCTATTTCGGGAAAAGGAATTTTAAGGTCGTGAAAGAAATCATTGAAAAATAATTCATTTTTTTCTTTCTTACTTCCATTAATCGTCATTTTTATTTTTTTCCAGCGTTACACATGCTAAATTATTATACGTATTCTTATGATTTTAAATAAATTTTTATTTTCGAACTAGACAAAATGTTATTATCATCTTAATTAAACATCAACTCCAATTGATTATACGAAATTGAAACAAAAAAAAATGAGTATTAAAATAAATGTATCATTAAGTATTACGCCGATCGATTCACCGAATTTTCTATATCTTATTTATTATTTACCTCCGAATCACTGATTGAACCTTCGGTACAAATAACACCGGCATCTTCGTCGTGATCGCAATTGCTACGTCCCCAATTATCGTGATCACATTTGTACAACTGTGGCTCGTTTCCGTGACAATAAACCTGAAGTTAAAAAAATATATATACATATACTTAAAGAAAAAAATATTCGAGCGACGACAAGTGGATAGTAGCACAATTAATAAATGAAATTTTTTTGTTTTTACTTCGTCGAGCCAAATTGGACCATCGCCAGGGCCAAAAAATCCATTTTTCTTTGGTATTGCTCTTCCCCCGTATCCCAACGATTTACAGATCACTTTAGCAGCATTCTGAGAAAAATCATCATCGCAGACAGTTCCCCAGACTCCGTGATGACGTATTTCAACTCTGCCTTCGAGAGGACTGCTGCCATTCGCTAGTCGCAGTTCAAAAGGAGCCTGATATAAATAGATTTTTATTTAATACTTGATGCACGAGATTGGAAACGACTTTAAGGCTTTT
This sequence comes from Perithous albicinctus, assembly GCA_964016905.1. Classification (NCBI taxonomy): domain Eukaryota; kingdom Metazoa; phylum Arthropoda; class Insecta; order Hymenoptera; family Ichneumonidae; genus Perithous; species Perithous albicinctus. Next base: position 27,811,964 of record OZ024690.1, on the reverse strand, counting down.
TTTTCAGCGACGATTTAAGAAAAATAGACAAATTACGTCACAGTGGGCAGAATTTTCGTCTGATCCGTCTGGACAATCGATAACTTCGTCACAGATAAATGGCGTTGGAATGCAAGTTGGACTATTGTCGCATTTCCATTGACCCAAGGGGCAAGTGTTGACAGCGGATTTACAGACAACGCCAACAGCTTCTTCCGGTAGGCAATTGTGAACACCCCAACTGCAACAGTAAAAGAAAAGATTATTTATCAAATATTATTTATAAATATATTGAAATTGAAAAATATAAATTTACCCATCGAAGTCACATTCGCGAATAGACGTCTCATTGCCACGACACTTGAGCTGATCGACCATAAATCGTTCCGGAGGATCAAGATTTCCATAATATCCTCCAGCTCTAATTTCCAAAGCACCAAGATCAAAGCCTAATTCTCTACAAACAATATTAGCATCGATCATTCCAAATCCATCATCGCAAACCTGGCCCCAATGTCCAAGAGCTGCAAAAAAAAAATATATATATATACTCTTGATAATACATTGATTATGTTAATAATCCTCGTACTTTCCGTTCCGGAACGAAAAAATATTGAGAAAGATACATAAATTTTCAAAAATTCAATTTGCAATATGAAAATTAAATTGTAAAAAAAATCATATCTTTTTTCTACGCTTTTGAAAAAAAATGGGTTTCATTGATAAACGGAAAAAAAAATTGTTCTTGAATACGCGTTGCAAAAGAGAAAAATAGATAAGTTTAATTTAACTTAATTTATTTTTATTCAATATTTTGAATTATTAGCAATGAATTGATAAAAATTCTTGTACATTTTACTGACCTTTTACTTCAACTCTCCCTTCGTAACTGTTGTTCGAACCAGCCAAACGTATATTATAATCAAGACTTTCAACAGTGCAGATATTTTCATCTGTTCGATCGCCACAATCATTTTTGCCATCGCACACTTGAGTTTTATTGACACACTTTTGATTTCCACAGACGAACATGTCTTCGCAATTTACGCTTCTATCGATCATTTCATAGTAATCGAAATCAACGTCATAACGAAGATCTCCCGATGCTCCGACATTTGTGTCACTCAAGAGACAAACATTTCCTTCGGATCTAGAAAGAAAGAAAAACTTATACTTTCCTCCGATTAAATTAATAGAACCTGATTACAAACTTTTTCTACTTACTTATGCGAAAATGATCTGCACGTAAAATCGGCTTCCTTGCATCTAAGTGCACAAGTTTTTTGTGGTGTATTCAACCACTTTTCTACATCGTGTCCCTCGAGTTTGTGGTTTCTCGTTTTTTCAAAAAATCCCAAATACGAGGAGCAAGATCTCTCATCAAGTCCATTAGTACAATCCTGCAATAAATTCGAACATCGAAATTAAACACGTCTAAATTTACTGATTGTTATATTATTTATTTTATTATTAAAAAATTAAAAAACGGAAAACATGGAAAAATGTGGATCAAACAAAGTCTATGTGCTGATAAAGTTGCTTAAAAAAAAAGTAATTTTGTAAAAAAGTGTAGCTTCACCTCTTCGCCATCACAAACCCAAGGCGATGGAATACATTCGCCTGGCATGCACTCAAAGTGCTTTGGCTTGCATTGACCCCCTCGCGGTTTTCTTGGTTCTAATAAAAAGAGTAAAATAAAAATATTTGAAGTAAATTTTACAATTAACAGATAAGATGCACTGAGATGCAGATTTCTAAACTCTGATTGTCAAACAGAAGTTTAAAAAAAAATATTTTCCATTTATTAAAAACACATGTCCTCTTATAGCGCTGAAATGTGTGATTTTTTTCCACGCGATCGGAACACCATTCCGAACAATCAGGTGGATGTAAGAAAAAAAAATTGTATAATTATTTCATTGACCCTAAAAGGCGAAAATTCGATTTTTACGAAAGACAATTAGAAAATGAATATGATTGTTACCCATTTTTCCACAGGCTGGAATATCGCAGTATTCGCGTTCACCAAACTCAGTAAAACACCATGGTTTCGATTCTTTCATAGGATTAGGATTCCTGCAGTAATTGTGAGTCATCAACTTCTCCCTGATCTCTTGGTTCAGAACCTGACGAACAAAAGTTTCTCGTGAGAGGAGAAAATAAACCTTTATTAAAGCATTACCAAAAAATCTCTGTAAATTTTACAAACATTGACACGAAGTGCATGAGCCAATTTCTTATCGTTCCAATGCAAACAGTCCTTTCCCGATGCTGAGACGTTTGCGTTTCCTGCATACTGCTGACCCTTTCCATAAACGCAACCTGAAATGGTAATAAAGAAATTGTCAACTGCAGATCGCAAAACTCATAAAAGTATAGATAGAAAAATCGTACTGATGTCGTTGTAAGGTCTTTCGCAAACATAGGAATGGCCCTTCATGGAGGAAGCGCAATCTTCAATGTCCCAGAAAAAGTAGTCAGTCGGACAATTGGATTCCGTTCTGCTTCGGCAAGGAAATTCTTTCTTCATGACAATGCAAACAGGCCTCGAACCCGCCCACGGTGGAAGCTTCCTGTCCTGCAACCAGCCGGGCCACCACTTACTAAATCTATAATTCCAAGTTATTTATTTATTTATTTGTATATTCAACGAACATTAAAAATTCACCAAAAAAAAGATAGGTCATCTAATCATTTTTAAAGTTGATAATTTAAGAAGGGAGAGGATTGACTTACTGGAACTTGGCTCGAGCAGAATCTTCCCACATAAAAATAGTTCGATTGAAAGTGGTGAATCCCACACCGGAAGTCATTATCGAAGTGACTTCGGGATAAGTTTGTATCAGCCATTCGGACAAAAAATTGTTTTCAGCTTGGCTGGTGATGTCGATTAATTGGGATTTTCTCGCGGCACAATATTCCAATGCTTCGGCGTGATTGAGACCGGAATCAGGCTTCGCCAAATGATAGCACTGGCCATCGTGAGCAATTTCGTCTTTTCCACAATAAGCTATGCGATTTGCCATGCAACGAATTCCAACTGCGTCTCTTTTAACTTTACACTCTTCATCGTGAACGAATCTGTTAAAATAAATAAACAATTAAATAAATAAATGAGTAAATGAGTATAAATGAATAAATGAATAAATGAATAAATGAATAAATAAATAAATAAATAGGTCGAAATTCTTACTTGCAAGCTTGGAATATGGTTTCATTTCCTTTACAATTGACTTGGGTTGCAGCTATCCAAGGAATTTCACCCTCGTCCCATTGGCTTCGTCCTTGCCATGCCATTTCAGCACCTCTGCAACCAACACGTGTGAATATTGATACGCGTCGCGATGAGCAATTGTGGCACGTCTCTAATTAGAGTATAATTTCATTGTATCTCCATAATACCTTGTGTATCCGAGTTGACGACAAACTACGTGGGCTTCGTTAAGGGACCAGCCATTTCTGGAGTCGCATACGACACCCCATCCCGGATGAATTCCTTGAACCTCCAGATATCCTTCCCGAGGACTGTTACCTCCACGTAATCGCAATATCTGCATCAAAGTATACATTCACAATCAACTGAATTTCTGTCGCAAGATAAAAATCTTTAAAAAAAAATATATATATATATATACCTGTCCAGATCCAGGTGACATTATTGTCGGTTTTGGAACATAATCAATCGGGTAAACTGGAGCTACGTAATAAACTGGAAACGGTGTTTCATCTGAAGAAAAGGAAAAAAAAGGTTGACATTTGTAGTAGCTTATTCTTAAAATAGCTCACTTATTTAAATAAAAACCGTAACAACTGAAAATACGTGATAAAAATTTTTTTTTTTCATTTTTATTCCAAACAAATTTTAACACAGAAAATGTTACTTTTACTATTTTTCTTGTTGTTCTTTTTTGTTTGTTGATCATTACGATATTTAATAGTTTAATAAATAAATTAATAGCATTTTCACATTAATTACAGTGATTTGTATTATTTATTTATCTTATCTAAACAAATTTATGGTATTTTTGTAGTAATAGAAAGTGTGAATTATCTATTAATTATTGCTAATCAAGCAAGGCGTGTGGCGAATAAAGCTAACGAACAGTGCGTAGGAAGCCCATCATTAAAAAAAATCATGTTACGAAAGCTTACCCTTCTCCTCGATAACTTGGTCCAATTTATTAATTCACCGATTAATGAATTTCCATATATTTGATTTACAAGAAAGAAAATGACTTACCTTCGTGCGACGGCGCCATTTTTACATCTGAAATCTCAAGATCAGCGGTCTTCTTATTGATCTTCATGATGACCGAATTGTCATTAGATTTTTTTGTTTTGTTCTCAAATGTTAATTTGGGCTTCCACTTTTCTTTCTCATCGAGAACATCGATATCGTACTTGTTAACATCAGGCTCAACTATCTCACCAAAATTTAATGTTTCATTTTCTTTCCCTGCGTTTGAATTGTATCTTTCGTTACGACGATTATCCTCGATCACCACTTCGGGCAATTCAATCGGTGGATGTGTTCGAACTGGAATTTTTTTCGTCGAACCATAAAAAATGGACTTTTCTGTTGTAAAAATAGTACGAATTTCCGGCGTTTTCTTTGGATATTTTTCATAATTTGGTTTTTCGTAGACATCTGGTTTTGTTTCCACTCTGGAATCATTCACTGGTTTGTATTTCGCGGGAATCCACCGATTGTTCGTTGCGTTATATCTAATTGGTTGGTATTTGCTTGCATAAGTAGTTTTGGGATGCCATTCTATAGGTCGAGAAGTGGTGTAAGAATAATCATAATTATTATCGTCCTTTCCATATTTTTTCGTATTTGAATGGCCTTGATTGACTTCTATCTCTTTGGTAATATAATGGCCTTTGACACCATTAATATTCACATAAATTCCTGATGAACCAATTTTTTCTGTGTCTTCAGTTGTCTTCACTCCTGCAAAACAACACACAAAGTTGCTACGAAATATTTTTTTTTTTAAATAATCTTCGTAGTAACGTTCGTTTTTCTTTCTTTTTTTTTTCACCTTGCGGATTGTTTCCTTGTTGGGCATTGAAAATGTTAGTCTTCAATCTCCAATCATTCAACTTTGCATCCTCTTCTTTTCGCGAATCTCCATGTTGAATTACATTGGTTCTCGATAACCAGTCGTCGAGCTTTCGATCCTGAGGACTTTTGTTACCTCCTTAAAAACCGATTAAAATTATAATTTTACCTCTATCCGCGACTACGCATGACTTCTTACGGTAAAACAAAAAAAAAATTAGTGAACCCGAAATTTCATTCACTTACCTGAATTACAATTCTTGTCTGCAAAACTAATTGTTTTAAGACTACAAACTTCACATTTCACATTAATTCACATTCTTGTTCTGATCTATCAATGAATTTACTTCGCCCTTTTAGATCTTAACACTTTCGGTACAGAATTGTGATCTTTTGTCCGAAAAGAATTAAAAAATTTGGACTTAAGATTTCGTTGAAGTAATCATATCTTAATGGCATGCAATAACTTGAATAAATAGACAAAAAGTATTATTTTACACATTGCTTAGCATTAGTTAGTCGTGCAATTAGTAGCGGCTTAAGGAGACTTTAGCTACTTCAGAGGTCATTCGAGTAAAAAGATTTTGAAAATTCTTTTTTTAATATTTTTTTTTCAAAAAGCTTGATAATGACATGCATATGTAAAAGTTAGTTCAAATCGAAAGCTCACTTGAATAACATGATCCCAAAACTTGCCACCTAATTAAAATTGCTGATGCTAAATTTGCAAATTGGCCTAAATTGAATACCTTGATTCCATTCAGTTTTTGGTGGCAACGTTGGTATCGGTTTCGGATTTTGTTCTCCAGTTTGATCCCAACCGTCGCCTCTCCAGGAATTTGAGTGAAAAACTCCAGGTTGAAAGTCTCCTAAATCTGGTTGACTCGGTTTCGCTCCAACACCATGATTCCACGTAGGATTTCCATGTTCATTATTCCATTGTGTATTTGGTTTTGAAGTTGGAAGCCCCAATGATGGTTTCCAGTTTGAATTTCCATTTGGTCGGTTTTCACCGGGAAAATTGGGATTCGTTCGTCCATAGCCTCCACGATCACTGCTAGGATATCCGGCGTTAGGTCTTTGGGTTGTGGTTTCTTTATTCGCCCAGTTCCACTTTCCATTACTATGATCGTGCTGATGATTATGGTATCCACCTTGATGATGATGATTTCCTAATTTTCAGTCATTTCGCATCGTTTAAAAGAAAAAGGTTCATTAAATACTGTACAAAAAGCATTAAGAAAAATGTGATTTTCAATTCGCCCGGTTTGACATCGAGTCTGTTAGAGAAAATTGAGTGACGATTATACCTGGTTGCCATCCATTGGGATTGTTTTCCGGCGTTGATGGCACCTGCGAAATGTCTCCATCACCATTTTCTTGATGATTATGCCCCGAATCATCCCAAAAACCAGGACCATTGTGTCGATGATGATGTTCCCAATTCGAAGTTCCATCGAGAGTCGATGGTACCTGCGGAATATTTTCCTCTCCAGTTTCTCCACTATTGTGACCCGGGTGATTCCAAGGACCGGGTCCATTGTGTCGATGATGATAATCATGAGTATGATGTTGCCATCCATTCGTACTGCTATCTGGTTTCGATGGTACCTGTGAAATATCTTCCTCTCCGGTCTCTTCGTGATTATGATGATCCCAAGGACCCGGACCATTGTGTCGATGATGATAATCATGATTATGATGTTGCCATTGATTTGGCTTTGATGGCACTTGCGATATTCCATCCTCATGATTTTTTGGAAAATCACTATGATCCCAAGGACCACTTTCGTCATGATTATGAGAATGATGATAAGAATGTTGTTTATCGCGATCTGTCGGAATTGGCTGAAAAGGTCTTCTTGGATCCAACGTGGGTCTTGGTGACCATCCAGTTTGACGTCGATCACTGCCACTTTGACCATTGCTATTATCACGAGAATATCCAGGCTGCCATTGATTGCCAATCTGGCTTTCACCTCGATTTTCATATCGATTTGTCCAATCTGCATTGCCATTGACGACAACAACACGCGCCCCTTCTTGCTGAGTAGATGATCCATTTTGATCGCGATGTCCCGTTGATGGTCTGCCTTGAATAAAACGATCTCCCGATTCGTCATTATTCCAATTTCCTTGATGATTCGAATGTTCGTCAGGTTTTGGAATTTGCGTGGTTCGTTCTGAACAAAATGAAATAACATCTAAGATTGCCAAGATCGATTATTCAGGGAAAAAAAAAATCAAAATACCACGACGTTACCTTGCAAACATCCTGGAACATTATAAGGCCAATCGCAAACGGAAATTGCAGGATTGAAAGCCGTACCAGGACCGCAATTCATAATATATGTAATTCCATTGGCGCATTGAAGGAACTTTTTGCAGGTATCAGGATGCGGCAAAAGTCCACTATAACCAGGAGGACAATCAACCTTTTTTACAGGCTGTTGTGGTTTTGTCACAGGCTTCCAAAAATCGGATGGATTTGTTTGATAATTTTCGTATGGAAGTATCTCGGGTGGTGTGATTAAGGTCGGCGGGACGTCATTTTTCTTGAAGGCGTCTAAAAAAAAAAGTTGTTTAATAAAGTGAACAACAAGTTCCGTATATTAACTAGCTTATTTTGTTTCGTTAATCTGGAAATCCGGCAAAATCCAAGAAAATATCAAATGACTTTTTTATTCTCACCTTCGCAACCCATGACATTGTAGGGCCAATCGCAAACACTGATGACGGGATTAAAAACAGTGCCAGGACCGCAGTCTTTGATGAATGTACCACCATTCGCACATTGAAGAAATTTCGTACAGTCTGTAGGATGCGGAAAATAACCACTTTGTTGTGCGAGACATCTCGGTTCCTGTTGTGCCAAAAAAAAGTTGAAGAATATAGAAAAATCGATGTCTTGATACAAAACTTCTTTTAACGTATATGCTCTTTAAGTAAATGCACTTGATGTACTTCGACATGTTCTTCATGTACTTAAGCCAGCTCATTACAGATCTGATCTACATCGATTTCGCCAGAATCTAGAAAAGATATATCTCCGGTAAAGCGTTTAACTCTGACCCCTTCCAATTCGCACTAGAGATTTTTGTACTATTCCGTATTCTCAAAAAAAAAAAAAAAAAAAAAACACTTTCCATTTTTTTTCACACAAGCTTTTTTCATTGAACTTTTAATTACACATTTTTTGGCCCAATATAAAAATTTGAAAATTTTCTCCAAAATTCTGCATTAGATATCAAAACTTTTGAGCTTTGGCTCAGAGTGGGCAGACTCGTTCGCGTCGATTTTTTGAAGCTTTTTTTCGAAAAAAAAAAAAAAAAAAAAACAAAACAAAACCATTAAAAATGGGAAAAAGATGAAACGAGATGTCAGTTGATGGTCGGTTGTTGAGGAAACATTTGATACGTAATGCATTAAATAATGAAAACCTAAAATAGAAAATGAAGTGAGAGATTTTGAACTCTCCATTGAAAATCAAGCATCGACCAATCGTTCTATGCTGAAACGTTTTTCAGGATTTTTACATTTGCGTTATTATTGGCCGGATGACCTCCGGCGTGCTGATGACCTTGAGGAAATTTCACAAGGGGTTCACGTCGTCCATTGCCGTCTGTGTAATCGGAATTCGGAAAATCCGCTATCTCACCGCCGTAACATCTGACCTTGTGCGGAAAGTCACACTCCAAGGTGTCGGGGCTGAAGAGAGTACCAGGAGCGCAGGGTTGCACGAATGCACGTCCTTGATGACAGTTGACGAAGAACTTGCAGTCCGGCGGATAGACGAATTGTCCTGTTGCACGAACATTGGGACACTCAACGCCCGTTCGTTGATCATATTTCGCAATGTTGCTTGTCTGACTTCCATGAAATGGACGGATTATCTTCGCCTGTCTCGGTTTCTTCAATTTTTCAAAACAACACAAATATCAAATCAATCCGTTGATTCTTATCGTTAAAAAAGAAAAAAAGTTGAACGATTCAATTGGTGGTACGGGGAATTTATTTCGCAATAAAATGGCACCGGCTTTGCGTACCAATATCGAACGAAACAATATTCAAAATACTTTAACACGTCATTAATAATTCCATTAATGGAACCACGAATATTTTACATTAGAAGTTAAGAAAATTCTCAACATTATTATTATTAATATAAATATACGAATGTTTTGATTGAAAAATAATAATATTATTTTGCTATAGTGATTGAGAAATGAAGATATTTTTTGTTAACCTTGCTATCCAATGGGACGCCTTCGTACAGATTCGGAGATTCCGCAGGAATTTCTTGTTTGTACTTAAAATTTCTTGTGCTAGGGTTTTTTCTATTTGCCGCAATCTCAGCTTCGTCATCGAAGATTCCTATTGGTGCGTCATAAGAATCGGAGTGATGAAAGTTAGTTTTTACGAAGGGTTCGTCGAGCCGAGCTCGATCGCCAGCAGCGGGAGGATATTGTTCAATGGGTTTCTGTCCAAAGGCTGCCTCAACCTCGCTACGCTGTTCGATTTCACTTCCACTAACTTTGCGCCAATTTCCCCAAGTTCCGCCGGAAGGCTCCAGCGATTGCTGAGTTTCTCCAAAATCGTCGGGATGCGACCACTTGGCTGATCGTGAACCATCGTCCGGAGGATGGAAATTGCTTCCGTTTAGGTACCATGGTAATATGGACTCTCGGCGAATCGGTGGCTTTGTGGTAGTCGCGCTTGGATCATAAATCTATACGATTCAACAAGATTTTACGTCTTACGTGTCAATACAAATTCGGGATTTATTTTTTTGTTTTTATACTTTTTTTTCATTTATTTTAAATTTTCAATACTTTCAGCAAATTTATTTCGAACTTAAATTTTCAATTTCATGACAGAGCAATAAAAAATAACTCACGAAAAAATTAAGATTTTTTTCAAAATAATTTATCATTTATGTACATTGACAAAAATATCTTCATTCGCCTTGTTCGACATTAAAGCTCCATTTGTTTACAGAATAATGAGATTATTTTTTTTTTTGCAAAACAAAATATATTTCACTTTATTATACAGTTAAAATTAAATGAAAAATGCGGTGTAACTTTAACAGAAGGAGTGTGTAAAACAATAAAATAGAGAAAGTATAAAAAAACAAACAGTGAAAACGTTTTGTATTTTCATTCTACGAAGTATTTTATCTCATTGTGAAAAAAAAAAAAAAAAAAAAATAAACTTTCCAGTAGAGTAAGAGCTAAAGTACCTAAAAGTATCAACAAAATATCCAATTTAAAAAATGAAGATATTTTGATAGGACATAACTTTTTAGTTTATTTCTAATAAATTTTTGTTTAAAAAGTGAATATTATTAAAAAATCTTGAACGATTGAAATGACTGGCAAAAGAGTTTGCTACACTACAAACAAAGATAAGAAAATCACGTTGTCTCGTTCTTCATCAAGACTATATCACATATATTTGGTATACACAGATGAACTCATTGAATACACTTACCGCGTGAACCACGTCCGAAGTATGTACCGTAAATAGAGAAATAACGACGTACAGCCAAACACTGCATTCCGTCGTCGTTTTCATTTTTTATGTATTTCGAATAAATTTTTTTTTTTTTTCACACCTCTCACATATTTGAAAAAATCTTTTAAAAAAATGTAATATAGAACAGACGCGCGCAAAGAAAATCGATGGGTCTTTGAATGTGAAAAAGCGAGCGCCAAGAATGAAATCGTTTGCTTACTGTGCTTCGGTGAGATGCTTACATGGTTATCGCGCGGGAAAAACACACATTTAATGAAGAGATAGACGGAGTATTCCAAGAAAGGGTTATCGGTTCTTGGGTTAAAATGCGAAAGGTCAACTACGACTCTCTTGAATGTGTGGTTGAAAATTTCACGTTTATCATCTCTCGCGCTTTACACACGCATGCGTTGAGTTTTGCTCTACTTTTCGTTCTCTGTCGTGTCTTCTATCGTCAATCGTCCAATAACATACATGGTAAATAACCATCTCTCGTTGAAGCATCCCAATTGACTATGCTGCACATGTGCTCGAAAATTGCTCCTGTTATATTGTCTGTGTCATATCTTTTACGCGTCTCCGTTCAATGAAAAAGATACACGCAAGATGTATTAATATCGTTTTTTATAGAGCTGTGCTGGGAACAAGAAGATCATCAAATACAAAGCAGTCGAGTAAAGTAATGAAATCTTTTAATTTTTACTTTATTATCCACATCGGGAAAAACAACCGAAATTACAAAACTATGATACGTTGAATTTTTCTGCTGGTGTATTATTATTATTTTTGCACTTTATAAAAAGAAAATGAGTGGGTGAACGATTGTACTTTATTTACAAGTTAAATCTTTTTAGAAGTTTCTAAAAATTCATTTATTTATTTTATTTAAGTAAGCAGTTTATTACGTACTCTGTGATAAAATCCCTAAGACCACAAGAGCATACAGAAAATTTTATAAAATGAAAAGTTAAACTACTAATGAGTATATGAGCGATTCCACCGGTAATCGGCCGAGGACTCGCCAAGTATTTTTTTAATCGAATCAAACTTCTTTTTACGTTATCTGCTTTTTTTTGTTCGGCAAAAACAAAAATTTCTAAATCTATAGGGGGTAAGATTTTTTCCGAAAATAGACGCGAATTCTCGTTCAGAAATTAATATCTCTGGTTCTATCTGTCGCAGAGCTATAAATCAAAACGCATTTTGAAGCTAAAAGAACACGCTTTCATGACATATTTTTTCTAATAGTCGTGAAGTAGCAAACTACTATTGTTATAAACAGTTGAAAATTTAAACCATTTTTTTTTTTTTTTTTTTACAAATTTCGCTATTTTTAATATTTTATTTCATAATTGCATTAAAGTTTTCATGCAATTCCGTAACTTTTACCATTTTTTTCGCGATCGAGTCTCGATGCACTCTATTTTTTATTAAATTTTTTAGAAATCGATTCGCCCGACTCGCTTCTCTAACGTCGACTAAGCAGGGCAGCGCGTTCGAAAAATTAATTCTAAGAAATTATAAACATATTTCCAAATTTTTGTTTGGCCGATGCAAGAATATATATCCTCTATTAAATAGTACTTACATGATGAAAGTACTATTTATCGGAAACTAGATTATTTAATATCAGAATTATTGCCACACCGGCAACAAATTCAACATTCGTGGAAAGTAATTTACTCTAACTGTTGCTGTAGTTACTGGAAGAATTTCTTTCTGGCAAAGGTTTAATAAACAATATGATTTTTACTATTTCCACAGTCTTTATTAATTGTATACATTATTTAATTAAGTACCGCCGCACTTTCCGAGTCAACCTCAATATATATATATATATATATATGCTTTGCGTGCAATTTAACATCAAATCACACATACAATAATCACATGTAGATAATATCTTTCACGTTTCTAATACGTGTCGTCTAGATATTGAGGACGTACGAAATCGTCGAGTACTTTGTGCAATCAATCGGTCCCTCAGACACCGCAAAGTTTCACACGATATATTCTGTGGAGAAAGGAAAATTATTTTCTTGTTGATTTTCTTGAATTTCTGTTGTGGATATAATAACATTTTATTAACAATTGAAAATAGCCATTTTTCTTGATCTTCAATATTTAAACTCTTTCCCCAATATTTTATACAAATGTGAATTAAAAAAAAAATACATAAAAAAACAAAAAAAAATTATCATTCAATTGCAAAAAAAAAAACTCGTAACCATCTAATTTTTTTAAACTGATTCACACCACTAGTGTCCACAATATGTCTAGTAAAAAATTTAGAAAACACTGCAACTGAAGAGAAACAATTTGAAATAGTAAATCCCACTATCGCGCGTCTTATAATAATAATAAGAATAATAATGTAATTACTCCTAAAGATTTTTGCAACTTTTTAGATCAAAAATTTAAAGGTAAATTCTGACGAAAACTTATTTTTAAACAAATGTTTCTTTACACTTACCAGAATTGGCAAAAATGTTGGTCTCTCAGTTGAATTTATTGATATATCGACAAATGAATGAAATGTGGACGGTATAAACACTAATTTTTGGCCAATAATTCTCGCATTTGTCTGATAAAAGAACACAAAACCAAAGAACAATATAAAGCAAAGATTTGTCTTTGGATAAAAACCCATTGTGACGAATGACGTGTGTGCTCTAAGAAGTATTATACTTTTTTTCTCGAGATTATATGCGTTACGCATGTTTTACCCTTCTCTCCGAGAATCTGTCTCAATATTTATTGGCAACATGAATTATTTTGTCATGTCATGTCGCGCAAGTGGAGGGGCACAATCGCGTGACAAAAGTACTGCAAAACTTTTGGCGACAAATTTCCCATTTGCTAATCTTTAGTTAAGATTATTTCTTCGAATTAACGCGACAAAAACAAAGTTCTGGTAATTAATTTGGTAAATCGTACGCGCAATCATAGTTCAAGAGTTAAACGACACGTTTTTATCAATTCATCGTTTATAGAATTTGCACGTCCAGCTTCTATAAATAACCGAGACGCTTGATTTTTTGCTTGAATGTTATTTATTTATTTTCTAAATTATAATATAATAATTTTTTAATAGCTTTTATTCATAAAGCAGAATATTTTCTAAAAATCAAAAGAATTTTATTTCTTTCGAAATAAATATTTTGTATCGATATATATATTTTGTACAAATTTTATTTCAACTCAATGAAAAAAAACTTTTAATTTAAAATCTTAGTATAATCATTTTTCAGTGTTACAACTTTTTAACAGTGTTTGATAGAGAGACGTTTTTCAAGCCAATTTTGCGATGGAAATTTTTGTACAAATGTTTGTAAGGCTCCTCAAGTTCACTCTCAGTTGGCGGTATTCCCGCTAGTCGACGAACTCTCGGTGACACTAAAATCAAATTTTGAATGATTCCGAATGCACTGCTGCTTGTCCAATATAAACTTATACCCTGTAAACAGAAAATAAAAGTTTATAAAATCAACAACTATTATCTGAATAAGCAGAGAACTTGAAGAATTATAGACGTGAAATTAAAAACGTCGAATGATAAGGGCGAGGAGTAAAAAAAAGTGACTATACAATATTTATTTGATTAGAATTTGAACATCTTGAATAAAAAAAAAATTAGCATCATCGTCAAAAGCTTTCATGTAACACACAAATAATTTCAAGATCATCTCACAAACTGTTCTATATTTAGAATATATATATTTTTTTAATTCGTATATTACCGCTGGAACTAACGATGCCAAAGGTATCATTCCAACAGCCGCGAATCTGAAGAAATACAGCAAGTATTTCTGTTTTTTAGTGGGTTCCGTCGTTCTCATAAGATTCTGTATCTGGAAATAAGAAATAAATTGTAATTAAATTTTTATCCGCAAATATTCTTGTCCTATAAAAATTCTTTATAATCATCATTTTTACCTCTATTATGGTTAAATTTAGTAGTCCCAGTGTTATAGGTAATGCAAATATTTCATCGGCCACCGCTAAATTCGTTACCCAACCAAATCCACCGGTCGTAATCTCAAGATAAATTGCATACGCACCTAAAAAAACCATAGATTTTTTTATTTTAAAAAATTCAAGACTTTTACCGTTATAAAAGAAATTATTAAAAAATTGATCTTACGTTCTGTGGAATAGGGCAGCATGTAACACAAATTTCTCAACGAAGTGGACAACACAATCCACATAGGAATCTGAACAATAAGTACAACTGCACTTTTCATAGGATGGCAGTTTTCCCTTTCTATTAACTTCTGCCATTGCTTCTTAAGCTGAAAAAAAAAAAATATATATATATATATATATTACAAAAAATCCTCAAAATTATAGCACAAAACATTTCCAGAGAAATTAACTTTTTTTTTTAAACTAATAATTTTACTAAACTAGTAAAATTAGTACTTGTAAAAAAAAGGCAACATCTGATAAATGAATGAATAAATATAAATTAACTTTCTTTCCTGTAAATTAAAACTCACCCAAAAAAAAATACAAAATAGATAAGGCAATTTACTTTTGCATAATCTTACATTTTTAAAAATAAAACCACACCGCTATGAGTGTAAGTTATGATCATTTTTTTACACAAATCTGTTAGAAACAAAATGTAGAAAAATATTGCAAGAAGTGCTTGAATTCATCCTCAAGCTGTTCTAAATAATCATTGCGCATCATAATTCATATTTATCTTTTGTAAATTGTGTTATTTCTCTTTAAATTCCGTCTTTATTTTTTTTTTAATTCTTTGAAAGAAAAACTGTACTCATAACTAATTATATAAGTTTTGGTAATTTTCTGTAAAAAAAAATGTGATCATTAATAAAACTATATTAATATAATTACTGAAGTAAATAAATAAAATTAGAAAAAATTGATACTCACAGCTCGATTGTACATTGCCCTAGCATAATGTTCCGTCCATTCAAGTTTAGCGACTGCAAGATTAGTCTCCATTTTCAATTCCTTGACGATATCGTCCATTTCAAATTTCAAATTATCCACTTTCGCAAGAATATAATTCTGATAAAGTGCCAATGGTAATGTGACAACTGTTCTAATTCCCCAAGTGGCTAAAATTATCGTTGCCCACCAAGGCAAACCAGTCACATTGTGCAAAGTTACAAAACCATTTTGACAAAATTCCACTGCTGTGCTTTCCGACAAAACTTTCCAAATTCCATCGAGCTGCACATTCATCGGAGCATCAATTTTTGTATTCGACGCATCGGAGAAATGTCTAACATTTTTACTTTCTCCTGCATATACCAAACTCGGTCGATTAAACAATCCATACAATCCTTGATTTTGATATATGGAAAATCCATTTATTTTATTTGTATTCACAAATGTTTTCGCTTTAATTGAATAATTCTTGGTTTGATTCGTTGTCATTTTTTTTTCATAATTATCACAGGTTAATTCTCTGATTTTGCTTGATTTTTTATAAAATCTCGCATTGTTTACTTTTGTAATAAAGTGAGAATGAATATCAACCGATATCGAATACACAGAAAGATTATGATTGTGTACTAATCTATTACATATTTTTAATCTACTCATTTTCAAAGATACGCTCATTTTTTAATATTTTAAATTAATAATTAAGATTGATCATAACTATTTTAATACGAGCGTGAAAAAACTGGTGAGCCGGTTTGGTTAATTTTAGGTTATGTTGCGGCTCATCACTATCTGCAGTTTATTGGTTTTGTCTGCAACAATTAACGGACAGTTATTGTCCAACCAAAAGTACTACAGCTTTTGGTAAGGAAAATTTGCTTTTTTTTTGTTGTTAAAGTAGAGAAGACAAAATATGTAAAACTCATTTTATTGTCTGCTATACGTTGAAAATTGGCTTTTTTTCGTCTGCTAGACGTCAAGAATGATCTTTATTGTCGATTTTAATAAATCGGAAAACACACACTTTCTACAAATTGGATATGTGTAATTACTAGAATGTAATGATGCAAAGAAGCTTGCAAAAGTTTGGATTACATGTTGACAAGTATCACAGTAAACAGTACTTAATTATCATTTTTCGCTAGAAATTTTACAAAGTTTTGGTAATTGTATTTTTATTATTATTACTCTTATACTTATAAGTTTCATTCTTTGTCGAATGTTTCAAAAAGAAATAAAGAATAATTGCAGGTAAAAAAAAATGATAATACTTTCGACACCCGAGTGGTCTTTAAATTTTTTGCTGTTTTTTTTTCAATCAGGTATATTAACATTTTTTTTTTTACCGATAATGCAGAAATCCAATTATTCAGCAGTTTTATAATCACGTTTAGAAACAATTAAATTAGGCGACCTTTTTTTTTTTTTTCAAAAATATCGACAGAACCGTAAACTTGCGATTAATATTTTTCTAAAAGTTGATTGATTTTCCAGAAAGAAAAAAAACCCGCAAAACTTATAAACCAAAAGAATTGACTTTTCCTCAAAAATACTTTGAGAAAATAATTTACGAACGTTCCCAGCTCGGTCGATAATAAATTAATCACTGAAATTTATTTGAGGTGGCTTTTTTTCACAAACAACGATTTAATGAAAAAAATATATTTTAATTAATTAATTAATTTTACAATATAAGTATGAAAGTATAAACATAGGCTCGTCTTTTGTGTGCGTTTTTTGTTTTTTTTTTGTTTTTCTTTGATTTAAAGCCAAGGAGTCCATCCAGCGTATGTGCGTCCCAAAACATTTAAATCGGTAGCTTGTTCTATCAAGCATTGCACCTGCAAAAAAATATTCATTGTGAACATAAATAAACATTCGATTTTCAAGTTCTACTTCACAATATTTGTAATATTAATATACCTGCTGGTCGGGCGATAAATTAATTTCAGCCATGAAGCTTCTTTTCGATTTATCGTCGGAATCAGTGCCATTTATTACATCAACGTATCGATAGAAATAATCCTTATCCGAATGCCTTTCCTTTAATTGCTCTAAAGTCAACGTCGAGGGTTTTCCACCATCAAGTTTTGCGGAAACAATTTTAATTTTTTTTTCTGGCAGCCATTTGATATCTGAAAAGCATATTTTTTCTCTTTTTTAATTAACAAAGTAAAAAAAAAAGAAAAAGCGTTTAACTAAAATGTCGAAATATTTCAGACGAGAAATGAAAAAAAAAAAAAAAGAAAAAGATATATTTAAACTTACCGACTGTTTCGCTTTGCATTTCTTGTGACAACTTATTCACGTGTTCTTCCCAATTTAATTGTTCATGAGCGACAGCATCCAAACACGCGAGAAGCGGTCCTTTTTCATTTCTCAGAGCTCTCAAAACATGTGTCATCGTAGCGTTTATCGAATGATTTTCATTAAAAGGTTTAAGCAATCCTTTAATCTGTGAAGTCATTCTAAAAGGTGTCAATTCGGGTATCGATTGATCCACAGCACCTCCGAAAGCCGATCCAAAATCAATGCCAAGACTTCTTCCCGATTCCACCGAAATCAAAGTATTTCCGAGATGTCGATCACCAATCCCAAGAATCCACTGTGCAATACACATTGTCGCATAACTCGTTATAAAATTTTGCCTCAGTGTCATAAAACCTTCCATAGAAGGACTCAAAACGACAAAAGTGTTTCTCAAATGTTCCCAACCGATTCGTTCATTGAATTCCGTCATCTTTCCAATAACATCCGATGATTTGTACTTCAAAAGTGCCTCCTTATATTGCATTGGTAAATCTTTTTTCGGAGCAACTTTTCCAATCCACTCTTTGTACTCTCCCAAAATCTGTTGATGCTGATTTTTCTTTGAATCATCGAGGGAGAAATATACAAAATCATTGAGAGTTTTCGTTCCATCGACCCATTGTAAAAATCCCAATGATCCCGAAAGTGGAAAAACTTGATACGTGTCGATCGATAATCTTCGTTGCGAGCATGAAAAATCCGTTTTCAAACTTTTGTTCATAACGTGAAAAATCTGTTCGACACGTTGATCAAGTCGAAGATCTTCACCATATTTCACTAAAAATCTGTAACTCTTTGCATTATTCGCGACAATCGTAATTCTTATTGGTCTTCTTTTAGACTGCATGACTTTTACGTCAGATTCAATTTTCACGATTTTAGCATGATATCGATGCATCGGCTTTTTATCGCCGGTATATTGGCCAGGAACTTCAATATCACGACCTACAAATTCATGGAGCCATGGACTGTAATCTTTGAGTTTGTTTTTGTTTGTACGTTTGTTTAACGATTGTCTCAATCGAGTCAATATTTCAGCAACGCGTTTTTCAATTTTTTCCACTGGTATCTCGACCATGTCTTCGATTTCTTTTTTGTAACAAGCAATATGTTTGTAAATATCGCCTTGTATCGAGCAACTTTTGTTTGGAACAAAAGGATAAACTTTTTTCATCAGAGCATCAACGACAGTTGCTTTCCCTTTCGACAAATTTCTCACAAGTTCTTTAAGATGATATTCCAAATATAATTCCGGTTGAACAACGTACTGCAAAGCTTCGAGAAATCTGTTAAATTCTTTTTTATCCTCCGAAAGATCGATAAGCGAAATAATCGACGGATCATCACGAAGATGCGGTTTTGTGTCGAGAATCAAGCGCAACGAGTAAACCAAAGCGTTGGGATAACTTTTCATGATTTTCTTGACAATCGGCAAAACAAGATTACCGGTCGAACTTCCCAAATGCGACAATAGTTGTGTTTGCCAAATGAGAAAACGCCAAGTTTCGACATTGCAACATTCAGCGTGAAATATTTCTCGTGTTTCTTCATCAGCAAGAAGTTCCTCATTCAATAAACAAGGAAAGTAGTGAGTTGCTTCCTCAGATCCATAACTCATTGCTTTCAAAGTCGATCTTACAAATTCTCTTCTTATCTCAGAGTCCTTAGAACCCAAAAAAATTCTCTCGTAGCAATATTTTGACAAACGCAAATGACAATCATTCACTTCCAAGGCAATGTTACAACATTTTTTCAGATTCTTGAAACTGTAATCGTTCAACGAATCGGCACGACGATCAAAACATCGTTCGGTAAAGATATCTTGAATAATAGTCGATGCTGCCGTTAAATTTTCAAAGAAATCTGCTTGATTATCAACTAAATTAGCAAAAAACGAAGCCATATTGCTGATAATCTCTCCAATTGCTATTTTCGACTTATTGCTTAAATCTTCAGTGCGAAGAATTTTGTGAGCGCTCTCCCATGATTTTGAATAATATGCAATTCTCTTTCCAGGATCCTCCAAAATTTCGGCATTTAAAAATTTGCAACGAATTGCATTAAGTTCAAATTCGTCAATCAAATCTTGACTGTTGCAGCCGTAAACTTCCGTTTCTATATGCCGAAGATATTTCCTTGCCACATTAACGTTTCTCTGATTTAAAGCGCAATCCACGAGCTTAATCATTTTTTCAACTTTCACAAAACGCAATTTTTCAATTATCTCAATACCATCTTGACTGTCGGATTCTCCAATTTTGTCGATCAAAGTCGAAGTAAAATGTGATCTGTAAGACAAATGTTTGTCCCACGAAAGAAGATCATCGTTGATATTTGGTCCAGAATTTTGCCATGAATTTAACAATTCACGTGATCCTTCAACGATATCTTGACTCTCGATAGTTTTGAGATAACAATCGATATCGTGAATTCCCTGCAATTTTTCAATTGCCGTTGATCTCAACGAGACTGCAAGTGGACTCAATTGAATCCATTCTTCGCGTATTTTTTCGCAACTTCCGTTGAAAAAATCACGTGAAATATCCGGTGTTTCGTTTATCACGATAACAGCAGTTTCTTCCCCAAAAAGTTCCTTCAAACGTTGACACTTTGTTGCATTTTGTAGATACGATTGCAAAGCATCGACAAACAATTCATCGTTCCCTCTGCCTTCCAAAACTCTGTGAGTTTGCGTTGTAAAAATCCACGATGCGATCCATCGATCGTTATATTGATCGTCCAAGAGATTTTCAAAATTAGGATTAACTTTTGTGTTTATTTCGCTTTCTAATTTCTTCCATTTAGCGAGGCGACTCAAGCACTCAAACATTCCTTGCAAACAGTGCTTTTTAATTTTCGGCATTTCCGTATCAAAGGCTTTTCTGTAGTAAATTTCCGCCTTTTCCCAATCAGAAACTGCTCTTGCCGCTGAAGCTTTGTGCAAATCTTCGTTCAACGTTTCTTCTCGAAAAATACTCAAAACAACGTCAACTTCGTTCATGGATTCGTAAAGATTAGCCAATTCGAACCATCTATCCAAATGTTCATTTTCATTTGTATTTTCGACTCTGGATCTTTTCGCAGGTGG
The DNA here is from genome assembly GCA_964016905.1 of Perithous albicinctus. Taxonomy (NCBI): domain Eukaryota; kingdom Metazoa; phylum Arthropoda; class Insecta; order Hymenoptera; family Ichneumonidae; genus Perithous; species Perithous albicinctus. The sequence continues at coordinate 27,791,085 of OZ024690.1, read as the reverse complement.
TTCTGAATCTTCATTTCGATAAATCAAGCTGCGTTCTGTGAGAATTGCTCCTTGAGCAAAAAGACCATCGTTTTTCGCTACTTCCGTCGCGATTTCCCATGGAAATTCTAATTCTCGAACGTTGAATAATATTTCAAAGATTGCCGGAATAACAGCACCGTTTCTTCGTCTTTTTTTCAAAATACAAATTAATTTCTCCGAGAGATTGTGACAGTAAAGATCATTTGTTTCGGGAATTCGATCGACAAGCGAACGAATCAAGCTAACGATCAAATACTTGCAAATTATTGGATCTTTTTTAACGAGTTCCTGCATCGGACCCAAAACACTCGAGTGGCTTATTTCGATATCCGGAAAATCGCCGATTCTATATTTACGGTAAAGCTTCACGCTGCTTCGTTGTCTCGCTAAATATTCTCGTCGATATTCCTGTTGAGCGAAATTCTTCGCTGCCTTTTCTCTTTCGATCGTTGAATTTTCCGACCAATTGGCCAAAAATCTTCGTGACACTTTGTTCTTCGTGATTTCCGGTACTTTTGGCACGGCGAAAATGCCCTCTTCCGTTATATTTGCAGGCAGCGAAGATTCCCCAAGAAAAGTTGCTTCGAATTGCGGATCATTTGTAGCGCGCAACATAAAATTATCTTGCATTTCTTGACCATAAGATGAATATCCCATAGCGTAACTATATTGTGTGAAGCGTTGATTCATTTGACTAGCCAATGAAGGAGCAAAAAGTGGTATTCTTGATTCAATATTGCGAGTTTTCCATGACACGGATATATCGTGATCATAATAACTACAATTGTGCAAAGGTCCAAACATCTTCTCTTCGTAATTCACCGATTTTTTTGTCAATTCCAAAAGCATCAGTGTCATTATTTGGAGAAAATTTTTCTCAACTCCACATGTATAATTACCAAGTATGTCGATCAATCTTTCGGAGCATTTTCCTCTCAGTTGATTGGCTTTTGACCAAAAATCCGTAGCGAGTTTTTGTATTTTATCCGTTGGATCTAAAAGACCCGAGAGAAGAATTCTCCTCGAAAAGTCCAAAATTTCGATAACCGCGATTTGTCCAGAATCATCGTTGCAATATTTCTCATACAATTTTGTCGAAATTTCGTAACTAATTTCACGATAATCCGGAAGTTCGTGATCGTAATAACGTGACGCTAATTCAACCATTGGATGCAGATAAGCTGGCTGAAGAATGGGCACGAGTTGCTCGACGATTTGTAGGCAAATTTTTTCACACGAAAGAACGTTGTTCTCGAGTAGACTATTGAATTGCATGTAATTTAACTCTTTGACAATTTCATCCGGATCAAGCTTGGGAATCATTAGCGAAAAGACTTGTAAACATTTCGCCATATTTGTGTGTTCGACTCTCAGCTGACTCGTCGAGACAAATTGAAAGAATTCGTTCGTCAAATCTGGACAAGCCTTGCACAATGCGTGAACGCATTTCACGAGTCTTCCAGGATTTTGTATTTGCATATTTCGAAAAGCATTTCTCGCTGTTTCCACAACCTTTATCTTCCAATCATCGATATTTTCTCGGCATTCCGAATATCTCAGCATCAATCCAACGGCCTCAAAACTCTGCAAAACCGGCACTTCCTCAATTTTCCAATCGGCCAAACATTTAAGCAGATACTCCCAAACATCGTCTCTGATTATTTTATCGGTCATGTGATTTGTGAGAAATATTAAAATCAAACGAACAGCCAAACGATCCATCGACGTCATTCTCGTTTTTAAACCTTCGGGAATATGAAGACAGTCGTGCCAAGCGTCAACGATCATTTCAATTATGCTCATATTATATTTCACGATATATTTCGTTGGTGCTTTGGTACCTTTTTCAAGCAAAAACGAAAACATCAAACGCGCCAAATTTTGTCCTCTTTCAGTTTTAGGCACAGAAATATCGCGCCAATCAACGAGCATCACCAGAGCATCGGTAATAACATAATTCAACGGTCCATTTTTCAGCAATTGATAAATCGTATTGATTATCGGTTCGAGAAAGAAATCCGCATAAGGTTTAAAAACCGCTTGCGTATTGAGCACAATTTTTAGCATGAACAAACGAATATTCGCGTGTTCCGAATACATCGAATTTCTAAATTGCGACATCCATTTAGGAAGGGTTGTTGCAATTTTTCCTCCTGGTTTTGAAATTTCGTTATTCAACATGTGAATCAAAAGTCCGCAAATCGGTGCCATACATTCGTGATCATTAAGATCATCGATTTCCAAAATCAGCGACATTGTCTCGTTTTCCCGTGTGCCAGAAAAATCTGGCATCAAATTAACGGCGTTTAAATCGTAGGCGCAAATGTTTTCACTCAAAGTCGAAGCTGCAAGATCGTAACTTTTAATGTAAGAATAATTGTCACGATTTTCTTTTTCCTTTACGGTTTTACGTATATTTACAAGTTTCTTGCGTTCCTTTGGATATTCTTTCGATGTTTGTTGCAATTCGTATTGTCTTTTAACGTCAATTATATTTTCCCATATCAATTGATGTTTCTCACGATTTTCTCCAAAAACAGCGACATAAAATTTCTCATCTTTGCTCATGCTTACAATGGCAATTGAACAATTATAAGCGGCGCATTGCATTTGTCGAAAGATCTCCAAATTATCGCCTTCATTAGCGATAAGTTGTCGAATTGGCAGAGTGCTGCGAAAAATGCGTTTTGAGAATTTTTCATCGGGATTCGTTTCGCTCTGTGTTTTCATCATAATTGGACTTTCTTTCGAGTCAATTCGGTCTTTAGGAAGATTCGCAAACATTTTTTCGACGAGATTGTAACAACCGATTTTCGAGATAAAAAGTTGTTGTCGATCGTGAAGAATTTCCGTTGGTTTCTGCATTATTATCGCGTAAATCTCGTGAATATTGTTTTCAAAAAAATTCTCCATTGTTTGAGGATTGCAATGATTGAAGGATGGCAAAAGAAAGCAAAAGAGAACGTCGAATCTTTCGTCGGTATTGATACAATTCATAAATCGTTTGTAAGCCAGTTCCAGAGACGTCAAAACGTTTGAAGCTGGAATATGACTGAAATAGAGCTTCAAATATTCATTAACTTTGTCCTCGCACAATAATTTTCCAGCTCCTTGAGCAAAATTAACAACAGCGTCGAAAATAACCGACGATTTTGTGATCGGCAATAATTTCAACAGAGTCTGGAAGCAGTCGAGAGTCTCCGGTGTTGCGATTTTCTTATCAGCAGAGTTATCGATACCAGTGATTTTTCTTTCACTCTTCAGATTATTCAAAATAACCATAATTTCCAAATTTTCGTTTGAACTCTCGTTCGTCAAACAAACGAGAAAATCTCGAAGTAATTTTATTTTGTATTTGAATTTGTTGCATTGAACAAGTTCTTTGAGTATCCAATGATAAATATACGGATGTTTTGTCACAACTTCCAAAGGACTTGGTTTTAGTCTTACGACAATTGCGTATATATTTAAAAATACGTTTCTTCGGTGTTGAAGATTATTCACCGATCTTTCGAATACGGGAAATTTGTTCATTACCAAGTCGGCGGATCTATCGAGTATGTCTTTGTACTCGATTTTGTTGCGTTGAAGATATAAAACCAAAGCTTCGGTGATTCTTAAAACGTTATCTGGATTTTCGTGAATCGCGTTTTCGAGGAGATTCAATGTTTTTTCAACGTCGCGAAGACAACCTCGGATTATAACGTCTTTGAAGACACTCAGAAAATATTCTCCGTGAGTCATTGTCGTCGTTAAGTCCGATCGATAAAGTGTCGCTCTATTTGTGAGAAGCTTAATCACAGCTTTCATTGTTTCCGCATCGTACTCAAGAAGCAGCAGTTCGATGAGTTGTTGAAAATATGTTTTTACCTCGAGTTTTAGTACGAAACAAACATTCTGTCCCAATTCTTCGGTGCTCAGAGTAACGAACATTTTGATCAATTTTTGGTCCGCGTTTCCGGTGATTTCGTCGCAACCAGTGCAAAATTTTAAAATATTACATTTACGGAGAAGAATCAAGCCTCTTATGCTCTTGTTGGTTATTGGCACTTTGTTCGATATTATATCGTCGAATTGAAACAATTTTCCCGAAAATCTGTAACAGGAGAAATTAATTTAGATATTTTATGGACTAGATCATTCAAATTCTTTTATTAAAAGTAACAAAAAAAAAATGTAATGTTACAAACCTTTGAATATCGGTTGCGAAGACATTCTTCATTGACTTCATCAGCTGCTCCGGAAGATTCCGAATCGCGCTGTTCAGCAAAATTTCCAATTTCACCGGAAGTTCTTCGGTAAGTTGCATATTGCTCGAATCAAATCCAACCAATTTCGGTGCAATGATGCACACCGAAATAAGTGTAAAAAGTGCCTCATTAAAAACATAATCCGGAACAAAATCCAATTTCTCGGTTTTCACATGAAGCAACATCGGAATAAAATCAAAGAGAGTCAACAAAATCTCGCATCTCAAAATCTTCAATCTTACAAATTCTTGGGACGAAATCGACGCCGTATTTTCGACTGAATTTCCCGCAATGAAAAGTGTACTAGTGACAAAATTTCCAATCGCATTAAAAACGACATGCCTGCTTGAATTAACATCCGAAAAAATCATTTCATTAGCCACAAGTTTCTCGCGCAGAATCCAAACATAAAGATCGAGAGTTTTCAAAAAAATGTCTAAGCCCTCGGCAGAAATTGGTCGAAATTTTTCATCCAAATCGCCAAGTAAAATTGCATTAAAAGCCTGAATCCCTTCGTTCTTTAAAAATCCATTTATCACCGCTTTTGCATTTCCAGCGCCTTCGACAATTTTCGAAATGCTTTCGAACAAATCCACGCATTTCTTTCGACAATTCCGATCGAACGATCCGCACTGTTGAAAAATCCATTTGGCTGCATTTTCAGCTTTAACTCCAGAAAATCCTGGAGGTTGATTTCTCCGTGAATTCGATTCGTTGAAAATATGCGATTTTTCCAGCAAGACTCTCTCAACATGTCGGAGTGCATCGATGATTCTCGAATCGTTACAGCCATCGAGACTCTTGACAAAAGCGTGCAATATTTCCAACCAAAATTTATTAACAATTTCCTCGTTTTCCCGTAAAATTTTGTAGAGATGATTAAAAGCAATCGCAGCAGCAACGCGTTTATTTGTCGATGGATGAATCGCAAAATTAATGATTCTCTGAACAATTAGATTGATATTTGTCGGGCATCGAGCTAAGTCTCTGTCTGTCGATTGTTTTATAGACCAGTGAACAAATTCCGCCAAATAAATTCCAGAGACATCGCGAAGTGAAGAATTTGTTTCGTCGCTCAAGCCATCGAAAATCGAATCAACGAGATAAATCGTAGCTTTTGAATCAAGCATAAGTCGAGAACTTAACCAATGCGTCATTTGCATCATCAGAGGATTGTAAAGTTGCACAATAACGCTGTCAGAATCGCAGCCAAGTTTCAACAGAGCCGGGCACAAAATCTCGTAAAGAGAAGTGAAACGATCAGGATCGTAAGCCAAAAACGGAACCGTTTTTCCTAATATCAAAGCAACAATCGTGTGAAGAACTTCACTAGCTGTAACACGAGTTCTTCGATCACCGGAATTCAGCGCTAATTCGATAATTCTCGGGATCATTCCGTCCAAATTAATCTCCAAATTGATATCCGGAAATGGAATCGCGTATTTCAATAAATCTTTTTTGCTCCACGTTGCTCCGGTTTTTAATGATTTCTCATTAATAAATTCGAGCATTATTTCGTTGTCCAAAGAGCCAAAATATAGAAGAATTCGCTTTTGGAATCCCTCTACCGAAAATTCGTCATTTAGTAAAGTTACTTTTTTCACTGTACGACGTTTTGTCTCTTCTATATCGTGCAACAGTTGTACCGAACTTTCTTCACTTTGGAGAAATTTTTCCAAGCAGGGAATCAATTTTCCGACAAAATCTTTTGGACAATCGTTGCCCAAACATTTTGTCCAACGTTCCAAAGCGTTTAAAGCACTCGTTGCGATTTCGTAATTTGCCAAGCCGATTGTAAATGAAATTACAAAAGCTGGCACAGCACGATCGACCAAACGTTTGATGAATTTTTCGGGAACATTGAGAATCAATTGTAAGCAAGAAATTTGTAATTCTTCAGGATATTGAGCGACTGAATCGAGTGTATTCCAAAGATATCGAAGAACGAGATTGAAGGTCTCTGAAAAATTTGAATCACCTTCGAAAGCTCCGGAAGAAGTTAAAACCACATTTACGAGTTTGTAAAAACCGGAAATTAGCGGATTTTTGTAAGAATTTTTGATAATTTCATAGAGACATTTTTCGAGCGTGTTTGTCCAGAGAAAATGTTCGATGTTCGGTAAAATTTCAATGTAAAGATCAACGATATTGAGAAATATTCGAAAATCCGATTCGTTCTCGACTGTCTGTGAAACATTTATGTCTGCGAAAATATTGTTTTCTTTCGATTTTACGTTTAGGTTTAAAGTATTCATCAATGTGATGCATGTTGTTATTATCTCGTCGGCGACCTTTTGTAATGCGGCTGCACGAATTTCGCTATTTTCACTGTTCGACGAGTAGTTTTCTGGATTTAAAAGACCTTGCCACAGTGACACATAATCTTTGTATGTTATTGGACACTTTGGTAATTTTTCTTCGTCTTGTTTGAGCTCCGCGTCAATTAGAAGCATGTGAGAACAACTCCAGACAATTCCGTTGTAAACTGTAACAAACAAAAATTCAAGTTATCACCGAATTATTTTTTTCTTGCTTATTTGAGGAAACACATTTTCAAGTTTTTTTTTTTTTTTCTTGACGCCAAAAATTCTAATTGATTCAAAACTTCACAAGTTTTTTAAAGATTTTAAGACTGCATATTTAACCCGAAGCAATAAAGAATTTAATAAACTTCTATGATTTTCACTACTAAAAACATGTAATTAAGAAATTTGAAAAAAAAAAAAATAGTGCGAGTTTTTGTGTTAATTAGAACGCAGTAACAAATAATCTAAAAAAAAAAAAAAAGGTCACAATGTAAAAATTAGGCTAACCGAATTTGTGTATTTTGATTGGTATATTTTCAAACTTACTGATATGCGAAATGAACTCTTGATATAGAATTTCCTTGGTGTATCTAACGTTGACGATTGTCCGGTTGAGGGAAGACGTCGCATATTCTTGATCGGAAATCGAGAGTTCGGGAAAACGTTTTATCAGAAGCGAGCAGAGTGTTGTGAGCGCATGAATTTGATCGATTGTCACGTTTGACATGTATCGAATTATTCTTGACAGAGCCTCTTGATAATCGGCTATTTCTTCAAAATGCGCAGTCTCGTCGTCTTCCCTATTAAAAAAAAAAATACATTTTCTATTTTTTACAGACATTTTATGCACTGAGAATCGTCGTTAAAAAAAAAAAAGATAGGATCTAAAGGATAATGAGAAGTGCTTTAAAATCTTGCTTCGATATATTTTAACGAAAATTCACTACTTAATATTTTTTTTTGGATCAGTCACTAAAGTCATTCTCAAAATAACAAGATTTTCATTTTGCAAAATGTATCTTGAATTTTTTAAAATAATTAGAAAAGTTATAATATTTATCGACGGGAGCTCAAAAAATATATAATCGATGAAATACCGTGCATATCGAGGAATTGTGCGATGTGCTATCAGCGAAAACATTTCTTCCACTCCAGTCTCAGCAAAATAATTCTTGCATGGTTCAATTATTTGACTGAATCCATAAACAGTGAGTCGCAGATGTGTCGAACAGAGACTTGTGTCCGAAAGACTCTTTTCGAATGAGTGTTTCAAATTCTACAATAACATCAGAACTATTATTAATCTGCCAAAAACTAAGTACAACATTAAAGAGAAACATTTATCTTAATTTTAAGATATATTATGCATCACATCTATGAGTTTGGGAAATTTATTTCGAAGGCTATTTTTCATAAGGATTTCAAAGAAGAAGTTTTATTTCCTCCAGTTTTTAATTTTTTAAAAATATTTTGCGGATTTACTTTTTTTTCGGAAATGTTCGTTTTTTTTGTCTAAAAAGTCACCAAACACGATATTTTAATTACCAGCGATTATACAAAATTGTTTAATTCTTTTACAGTTTTTAGCAATGCGCCGAAAAAAAGCCTATCGTTCAAAAACAGTGAATTTAAAAAATTGGTTTTGTTTTTAATTTGAAAAAATAGTTATAGAAAAAATAATCACGACGCAAGTTAAAAAATGGACAAAATTTAGGTAAAAAAAAGGTCAAAGTAAAAATATACGACAAAAAAGTTATCTTCGTTGAATTCCTCGTGAAAAAATATACCCGATGCATAATATACCCGAAAATCAAGGTAAGTTCTTAACTGGCGATACTTACGAGAAAAACTTGTTTATCGTTTTCCGAATCCTTTCGTTCAAGAACCGTTCCGATAGTTTTGTAATACAATCTCAATGCTTTAATTGCCGCATCGCCGTACAATTGTCTCTCGACAAAAGATTTAAACAGTTGGTGCCAGAATTCGTAATCCTCGTATACGAATTCATCGAAAAGTTGCAAATGTTCAGAAAATAAATTGACAATTGCAGTCATGAGTTGTTTATTCGTTGCGGTATCTTCGGAAATACAAAAATCTTTGAGTCTTTTGAAGAATTTGTCGGGACCGGTGGTTTTACCGATTTCCTCGTTACTGGGAGGAAAGTTGTGCATTATATTCCTCGTCGCTTCTACATAAGCTACCAATCCGTGAATGCTAATCGTCTTCTTCGTTCCATCGCACTAAGAAAGAGTTAAAATTGTTGGCGTATTACAAATTGGACCTTGGGCGCGAATAGGCTGTTTCGGTTTTTGTTACCATCAGCGCAATGTCAGCCAAAATCTGACCGCGTATGGCTTTTGCGCAACGAGTGAATGCCGGTGTTTGTGGGAAATATTTCGAAATCGCTGTGATCACCTCGAGAAGCAGGCGTCTGTCTAAAATAATTAAGTATCAATGAAATTTTAATCGCAGTATTTAAATAAAATATCGAATTTATAAAATATATGAGTATAAATTGATTTATTTTTTAATTATAAAATATATCAAATTATTCAATTTATTATTGTGGCATATTTTCTTTTAGCTTATTTCTAATATTATTATTTGAAATATTATTTTCTATCTTGTTGTGTAAAAAAAAAAAAAAAATGTATGCAAACTGTTGTCTATAATATTATAAATATTTTTGCAAGTGTTTATCCCATCAATTTTAATAAATAATATAGAATTTGAAGAGACCAATTCATAAAAAAATATATACATGTTGTAGCTTTTTATTTTTCCTACCTGTTGGGGTATAGTACTTAAACTTGTGTACCCATTCGTTGATAGTATCATTGAAATCCAATCCGGAAGAAGCAAAAGTCTGTATTAGCACCAAAAAAGCTTTAACAGCTGCTGTTTTCAGAAAAAATGGACCCTTCATTGTAAGCGCAAGTGCACAAATTTTCTGAAAAATTACAAAAACCCAAATGATCTTGGTAAAATGCTGATCCAAAGATTTGCAATGAAATCAAAGAAAAATCTGCAACATTTGTATTGTTATACAAACCTAAATTCATTGTTTTTAAGTTCTAAACTTGTAAAGAATTAAATTATATCATACCTGCGTATCTTTTAAATAAGGCGTATAAACATCAGGAAATTCATTCATGACGAATATCAAAAGCTGAAACATTTGAATTATCGTCTGTTCCAAACTCTTGTCGACGTAGGTTTTCTGGATAGCGTCGTTGAGAAAAGTCAATATTCCAGTTCTCTCGTTAAATAGAACGCTTAAAACGAGTCCTGGAATTTAAAAAATGTTGCTATTTTTGTTCAAAGATAGGAAAAGAATGTAAAACTGATATTGATATTTACCTCTTTCACTGGCCGGTATATTCTGAAAATATTGATGACTCTCCTTGAGAATAGACGTCATTTCTAGCCAGGCTTCTTTGGTCCTTTTGCTCTCCAAGAGAGACATGAATTTCTTTATAGAATTCATCTTGAACCGCCGTGGACTTCATATAGAACTTTTTAGCACTTGTACTCGACACCGGATATCATCGAAAAAAAGCACAAAGGAGAATAATGAGACCAGGGATATTATTTATATCGATAAACTGCAGGTTATGTTTGTATTATATTCATCCTTTGGTGAAAACCGGTAAAGCGGGTAAAATCTTGATTAATTGCGCCATTTTTCCAGGCATTGATGGACGGTTTCTAAGAATTGTAGCTTTATCATATGGGCTTGAGCCGCTTGAGGCTCCATTCGATGAAATATGGGGAGCAACGTTTCTGATTGGCTGCATTGCAATGGTGAACGTTTCTCATTGGTTGCAGCGCGCAAATGAACTGTCCTCATTGACTGTAGCACAACAATGAACCTATGCACATTGGCTGCGCCATTTACCATTGGAAATGCGAAACTGGTAGGAAAAAATTCAAACAAAAGGCCCTTTAGATCCTCCTTGTATTCACGTGAAGAGCGTCAGTGCCTTGTTGCATTTTCTTGATCGAGTAACGACAAAAGCATGTCGCGAATGAAACGTAATCACGATTTCAAATCATCGACATTAAGTATTTATTATTTATTCTTAGTAATTGTAATCTTTGTGTCCTAATTTTGGTTAATTTTAAGAAAATTGGAAAAATATGAAATATTCATGTTGTGTGATTATAGGTTGTGATTGATGGCAACCCCTAGCGGAGAGTTGCGGAACTAATCTAAGAGAAATTGTATCAGTGAAAAAAAATATCATAAAGGCACAATGAGACAAGTGTGTTGTGTACCTAAATGCAATAGCGTTAAAAATGACAACAATAGTTTTCATCTATTTCCCAGAGATGTTCTTTTGAAAAAAGAATGGTTAAAGGCTCTCAAAATGAAGCACTTCACACTATCAATGAAAGTCTGCTCTGAACACTTCACACCGGAAAATTTCTTCTTTCCAGGTACAAAAAACTTAATTTCCATGTGATCAATTATAAATGAAGATTGACTTATAATAAAAAAATAAACAATAAATTTTACTACAATTGCAGAATTCAGAACGACACGAATGAAGCTGAAAAAAGGCTCAGTTCCATCGAGAAACCTTCCAACAGTGGCAGTATTAAAACGAGCAAGAGGAAATTCTAAGACTGCAAAAGCTCGAAGAGACAAAATAAGAAAACAGCAGAAAGAAATAAAGTACATAGTCAAAAGTTTAAAGCGTACATGTAAATTTTGTGGTAATAAGTTTATTATCAATGTAAATCATTTTTCAGATTGACGAATGACTTATCTAAGTGTCAACAAATTATTAAAGCTACTGAAACAATTTCATCAATTTCTATGGATGATTCTAACAAAGATGTAGCTCAGTAAGTATATACAAAAAAAGAATGCATTCATATTAATATTGAATAAAATGTTAAGTATCTTTAAAAAAAAGTTCCAGGGTCAAATCAGAAGAAGAAATTGTTGCTGACAAAAATACTTGGAAATGCAAGCAAAATTTCGAAATAACGGAAAAAATAATGCTTGACAAAGGAATTCCAGATAAAGAAAATATTAGTAAGATAACAGTAGCGAATTTAATATTATCGGACGAGCAATTGTTTGAATTAACCGGTATTAAATCCTTGAAACTTTTGGATAAGATTATCGAGAATGTGGAAAATGTCGAAAAGGCGAAAGAACGAAGAAAAAAATGTGCTCTTTCTAACAAAGAACGAATTATTTTGACGTTAATGAAATTAAAGATGAACATAACGTTTTCTTGTTTGGCAAGATTGTTGAGAATATCTCGCTCTAAAAGCCAAAATTACTTTATCTTTACCATAGAATCTCTGAGAGATGTTATGTCTAATTTTATAAAATTACCGGATAACGATAGAATTATGGAAAAAATGCCAGAATCGTTAAAAAATTATTTTAAATTAATTGTGGATTTTATTGAAGTGACTATCGCACAACCGACCTGTTCAAAGTGTAAAAACAGCACGTATTCGCAAAACAAGCGAACCCACACTGCTAAATATCTAACAGGAACAACACAATCTGGATTGGTTTCGTTTTTAAGCTCTGGATACGGCGGCCGATTGTCCAACAAGAAGATATTGTTTAAATCCAAGATTTTAGAAAAAATCTGTAGTGACAATACTATAGTCGTTGTGAAAGAATTTATTGAAAATGAAGAACTGACAAATCATATAAATGTAATCAGACTTCCGATTCCGAGTGACAAAAATCAATTATATCCAGAAGAAATAGAAGAAGATTCAAATATTGATACAGTTGTAAAGCATATAAAGAAATTTACAATTTTAAAAAATTCTGTACCCTGTGATTTGGTATCACAGGTAGATTCTATTATGATTGTTATTTGCGGCTTATTAAACTTGAATAGTCTCACAAACGAATTTATCTGAATTATAAACTCAAATGTAAAAAGAAAAACTAACTTCTCTACGTAATAAGATAATTATAATGTAACGTTAAATTTGTAATTAAAACTATATTTTGAGAAATATCTTTGTACGCATATTTTGACAAAGGTATATCTTCCTATTGGCTGCTTCAAACCAAAGCTTACTTTGTGAGTTATGAGTGGACGAGCTCTTAGGGCGAGTTTTCAATAAACATGGCAAGAAGTTTCTGATTGGCCGCTTCGCAAACCAAACTCAGGAATTACTCGTGAACCAATTTTAGCAGGCTTTAGTGCTAATTCGGTGGTTTTAAATCATATCCTCCACTTTTTAAATTTAATTTTTATAATTTACATATGAAAGTTAAATTAAATTGCTCTGCGATATCGGTCCGACTCGTGCTGACCTCTGATTTGTGGCTTTCTCGTCAAACGCGCAGTCTCGTTATGTCGGTAACACTGAAATGTAAAGACAGGACCGGTAATTCTAAGCTCGCGTCATAAGATGGCGCTGATTACACCAAACGACGTTGTCTATGCGTATTAGATCGTGCGCATTATTTCGATCATCATTTTCAAATATACGCAAATTATTTTCAGCTTCTCACCAAACGAGACGAAAAATTGTCGTAAATCGTATTTTCATGTTTTCGACTATTTCCACACAATACCAACAATAAAATGACGTAAAACCACGATAACTTTCCGATAATTAGCTCTGTTAAAAAAAATAACAAAAATCGCTTACTTTGTAATATAAGAATATTATATTAAAATTTCTTTTATCATTACGCCTACAAGTAATAATACAACATTTAATATAACATTAACGTTAAAATAAATAATAATTGGTGAACAAAATTACTGAAGAAAAAATTACAATTTGAAATAATTAAAACAACAAAAAAACTGAACACTGCGTATTTGGATGAACGTCGGAAATTGCCGAGTCCCGACCGAGCCGATGGCGATGTCTCTCGTGTTGGTGGAAGGATTTTCAAGAGTTGCGCGCGCATTCCGTTCTGGAGTAAGCGCGCGTCGCTTGTAAATGCTTCTATTCTCGGTAAAAGAGCTGAGGCAAACCGAAGAGCTGAGAGAGAGAGACAGAGAGTGTCTCGAACAAGGCAAGCAGCAAAGCAGCGGCGCAGCTCAAGAACTAGCAGCCAGTACCGGCTCTGACACTGGTCGTATCATAAGATCCGAGGGCAGCGCCTCCGTCACAAGTGTTTTATATTTCCTCCACTGTGCGCGCTGCATAAACCTTTCGTCGTTTTTTATTTTATTATTATTTCGTTCGCTGGCAAACATAGCGACAGTGTCGAGTAATAAAAAAAAAAAAAAAAAAAGAAACCAGAGATAAGCTATCGCAGCGGTTAGTACGCCGTATTAGCGGCAAAATAATCGTGGAATTCACCTTTATAACAGTCGACAAGTGTTTGAACTCTCCGTATATTGTAAATCGACAGTTCGATCTGATTTTCATCTATTGCTATTTTTCTTCTATAAAAGTGTGACACGCAAAAGTTTTGGATTTTTTTTCCCTCCAAAGTCACTAAAGTGACTTTATATAGATCTCTGATTGATAAAGCGTAAAAGTGTATAAAGGGCGATTTTGAACGATGGTTACCGTGCGCTGAGAAAATCGGTGCATCGGAGAGTTGTGTGGATTATTGTTGTTATACCAAACAGAGGATTTAATATTTGTGTTGTGCGCGAGGATTAGCATTTTTTCTCGTTTATTGCAACTGAAAAAAAAAAGTTGAGGAGATTTGGGTTTTTTTTGTTCGTTTGTTCGTGGATAAGATAGTTTGAAGGAAAAATGTATTCGGATGGTCATGAAGTGGACGGCAGCTGGGTGCTGCGAGTCTATGTTACCGATCTACAGGTCGAGAGGAGTCTTCGGGTCAAGGGAGAGCTACATATCGGTGGTGTTATGCTTCGGCTTGTTGAAGATCTCGGTGAGTTTCACTTTGCTTTAAGAGCAGGTAGATTTTACAGAGCTGCAAGTGCTGTCATCTTCTTTTTTTTTTTTTTTTTTACAAACTTTTAATCCGAATTTGTGACCAGTTTCTTGTTTGCTAAATAACGACCCAAACAACAGTTACAAATTCTGTCCAAAGACTTAGGGTTCCTTTATTTGCAGATTTTAGTATTAAGCTTTTTCGAAAAAAAAAACAAAAAAAAAATTTATGCGAAATTGATCTTAGGATTGAAGTTAAAATCAAAGTTAAAATTAAATTTAAGATTCAACTTAAGGTCAAACCTAAAAAAGAGTCGTAAAATTCAACTTAAGATCCAAGTTTAATGTATAAGTTATTGATTATGGGTTTTTTCGGAGTTTCGCGGAAGCGAGGAGTCGGGACGGTAGTGAGGAGAAAATGACGCGCAACAGTTTTATATATTTAAACGAAATATTACACCCTTATACAGACAGTTATTACTTCGATATCGCACGTGTTTATAACGATCTCGTACCCGCATTCCCTATTCGGGGGCGGTTTCGGTCTCGAACTCTTATCGTTTGTTCGCTCGCTAATATAGCTCATCGCTCACTGTTCGCTCGATTCCTTATCGTCCACTGGCCTCTCCCGATCATTCATTTCCGTATTGCCCAGAGTGAGGCGCCCATATCGATATAAATTAACTGCCCGTGTTTTTAACAATATATTTTACTACGAAATTTAAAACGCAAAACATTCGTGCCTAAAAATAAATAAAGTGTATTCGTTTTATTAAAAATCTCCACATTTATCTCACGATTGCTCGAGCTAAAAATAAAGCTGAAAAAATAAATGACGGCAAAGATAGCGGTGTGATGTACCCAAAGTCGCAGAAGTTTAGAGAAGTGGAGGGGATATGACAGCGGTAGCAGCAACAAGTTGGGGGATTCGTGTGTCGCGCTGAAACACGCGATAAACGAAAGAGATGCTGTTATACTGTTGGTGAAGTCGTTGGTGTGTTGCTGCTGCTGCTGCTGCGGCGCAGCTTATGGCGAAGCTCACGAGAGTGGAAAAACTGGATGGCCGAACTAGTTTCGCCATCGCGACGAGGACATTGAGGAGGAGGTGGCGGCGTTGCTGCTTGCCGGGTCTTCGCCAGAAAACCTTAAGAATAAAGAATGAAGCAGAATTTTATGTGATAAAAGCACCAACAATTCATAACAACCCAAAAAAAGAGATACAGAAGAAACGGTAATGCTGTTTCAGAGAATGTTTCTTCATGATCCCGAGCCTGCTTTTTTTTTGTTTTCGTATAAAATAAATGCAGAACATTTTTAAGCTACTGATAATTGCTTTATAATATTTCCAGTCCAAGTCCGTTAAACCTGTAATTAAAATCTTGTGTATTAATCAGTTTATTCAAAAATATAATTAAAAATACATTCATTGCTTTTTTTTTAATACAAATTTTAGTACCTACTTTTCAAGTGAAAGTGAATTTGATACCTCATATTAAATAAATTATAGAGATTCATATTACAGCAAAGTAAATGAAAATAAAAAATCATTTTTTTTTTTTTTTTAAATATTAATTTCATTAAATTTAATAAGAAATTTGTTCTTTTGTTTTGAAGATATTTAATTTGACTTGATTTGAAAAAATGTATTTTATCACTGTTTTAATAATTAGGAGGTATTAATTTCCTTCGCCATTGCTTTTAGTGCATTAGAGGCAAATTCTTCATATAAAACGTTCTTTGTTAATAAAACACTGAAAGAAACAACGACACATCTAACATTGGGTCTCGTGACTTCGATATCGTCGCGTAAGATCAGGAATTCCGCTTGCGCAGTGATCGAGCTGAGACACAGTAGGACTAGTCTGCTCGCTCTTTTCCGCAAGACACCCGGTATGCAAGAGTTAAATGGCCGGGAGGTTCGTAACAGCAATAGTAAGCTGCAACGTCAGCGACTATAGTTAAGCGAAGCACTCATTGCTGGCGAAACGAACCAATGGACACGATAATTCGTTGGACGTTTGGCATCCAAACGACGATCTTCAGTTGGTTTAATCATACAGTTATTGGCATACAAGAAATATCACAAATTAAACATAGCTGCGTTCAGTCAAAAACTAAACTAAATATTTTGTAATTAAAAATATTACAAATGTCCACAACTTTGATGTTATTTAACAACAACAACAACAACAACAACAAAAATGATTAAAAAGAATAAAGAAGATTGATAAAAATGTATATTTTTAGTTTTACAAAAAATTGTATTGTTTTAAACAACGAGTAAAAAATGAGACACGATACATTAAAATCGATTAAGAATTTAGTTCAGTTAATTCTTCATAGAATTTGATGCTTTGGAATTTCTGGAAGTTGCCAAAGTACGATTTTTAATACCTAGGATTTATAATAGTAAGCAAACATTTAAATCTATTATTGAAAAGAAAAAAAAATTCTGCTACAATTATAGATGATTTATTTTTAATCACTTATCGAACAAATAAATAAGTAGACTACATTTTAGAGCATTGGAAATATTGAAACTCTGATTATAGTTTGTAAAATAATATAATTCAATGAATGCGAATTTTCCTTAAAATCATATTTGAACTTTTGCTTTTTTTTAATAAAAAATTTCTGCTAAAATTCATGTTAAAAAAAGAACCATGAAAAAATATTGCGTAGTTTTTTGTATTGTTTCATATGGAATTTTTTTTCGGGAATTTTCGCTCAATATTTTCGGGAATTAAAGATGCCAACAATAGTATGTGAATATTCCGACGCAGCACAGACAACGAATAAAATTGAGAAAGGAAGCAATTTCAATCAATCGAGAGTGAACCCTCCGTTTCTCTCATTCGTGTCTCGTTCGCGATCCATCAGCGTACCGACAGCAGCACTACACGCTTTTATAATCTATATACAGTGTTCAGCTTCTACAGTCAACATGGTATAGTAGAAAAAACATGGGGGCGTATATGAGTGGGACAAACTCGCGATATATATATATACACAAAACGACCTCGTCGATGCCAGCTGTCTGGTGGTCTGCACCGGGTCGCTTATAAATCGCCGAAATATCGTACCAATTCAGACAGAAATCGGCCGTGAAATTTAACGAACCACAATTCAGAAAATAATTAATTTTTATTATTATTATTATCCCGAAAATAGTCGTAGACTTGAAAGGTTTTGGAATCCAGAGCAACTAAAGTTCAGTTTGCTCCTCCTCCTTCGACTTCTCTTCCTTCTTCGCGTTCTATTCCCGGCAATTGCGATAATGGTTTAAAATTAAACCGCCCTGCTCTCCGAATTGCCAGACTGAACTCACTCATTCTCCTGTCTGGTCCTCATCTTTTGTTGCAGACACAAAATCACGCTTTAATTTTGATAACATGAAAAATTTAGACGAGGATTGATCGTTTAATTGTTTTATTGATTTTTTTTTCATCATTTCTCATTGTTACAGATATTTTTAATATAATTTTTGTAAAGAATTTTCCGTTCTACAAAAATGGTTGTGTGCATTTATAACGTAGATTGAAACTTTGACAAGTTATTCGAGAAAGAAAAAGATTCTGATCTAGTTCCGTGCATAGATTTGACAGCTAGCGCCTCCAGTGGCGAAATATAGAGAGATTTTTAAAAATATATCGCATAAAACATCGATTTTATATCTATAGATACTGTATGATACAATTCTATTGGGATGAACACTGGGATTTCGATGCGCCCAACGTTATCTTGAAAATCGAGTTTATAGTACATCAACTTTCCACTGAATTGCGCTGTTTGCCTCACGGACAAAGAATTATCATTTTCTTGAGAATCATCGGACTTGGGAAAAATATTCGCAGGACTATTTTCATGGAAATTCCCACGACCTACAAAAAAGACCTCCCATACAAATGTGCTCCAATGAGTTTTTAACAATAAACATTCATATTGATAATAGCAATCGATGATTTAACTTTGTTGAAAATAGGTGAGAGAAAAATGATAAAGCAACCGAGAAAAGGCGGTCTTTCAGAGTACACAGAGGTATTCTCTGCTTTTAGGACAAGCATTCTATATAATTGTATATTTTCGTTGGAATATTACGTGCATAATCGGATAGAGAAAAAAAAAGTGGAGGGCATTGCCAGCGTGGACTCGTTATAAACTGGTGTTATATAGTAGAAAGAAAAGTACGTACTATCTCATGACGCAGCGAAGCTGCTTGCCTCCTCCACCTTCCTCGAGTTTATTTTGGCTCGACGTGTTATTTTTTTTTTTTTTTTTTTTCTTTTTTCTTCTCAAGTTTAGAGCGAGAGACGTTAAGACGGTGATGTTATAGCAGTGGCGCTCGTGTTGCGCTTACTCAGCGAAAAAGGGAGAGAGGGAAGAGTGAGAGCAACGGGGGGTGCCCGGCGAGAAACCCCAGGAATCCCGTCCCTTCATCCCCTTCCACTGGCTACGAGACGAGTCTCTTTTGCCTTCTTCGCATTCTTCGCTCGGCGTCTCGATTCCCGACGTTTCTCCGGCGGCCCTACAAGTCCCATAGGGCGATCCTCGATCACCAGACTTACCACGCACACTGTGATTTTACGTGTTTCTTCATATCTTGCTATTCGCTTTTATTCGCTGCAGAAAGGATTGCTCTCTTGCCATAGAGACACTTCTCAAGGGAGTCTAAAAATGTCTTAAACGTCTGTTGTACATTACAATTTTTGCAAAAATATTATATTATTTTCACACATTGCAAAATTTATTTATATTTTTGCGATATATGTAAAATTCTTCTTATGATTTTCATCTGAATCGGATTTCGTCATCTGATTTTCGTTTTAGTTACCGTAAATATTTTTCTTTGTCAAAATGGCAAATATTTTGTGTTAAAAGTACTTGAAAAAAGTATGTACATGGGTAAATTTGATTTAAAAATTTAATTTTGAAAACCCTCTTTTTTCGGTTCTTTACAAGTTTAACAAGAAAAAATCGTGAATGACAAAATTTCTTTCCGTTAAACGAACGAATTTCTAATTTAATAAAATAATTTTACCTATTCATTTTTACAAAAAGTAATTGTAAATTATTAAATGAAATAATAATGAATAATAATTAAAAAATCAAGCTAAAATATAATTTATTTGTAAAAGAGTGATGATTAAAATATAAATTAATCTAACTAATCAGTTATTAAATAAGATAGAAAATAGTTGCTATTTTATAGTTTTTCTTTTTTCATTGTTACTCGACTAAAACTAATTCATCTGTTTAGAAAGGCATTAAAGGACAAGAAAAATGAATAAACACTATGTAACTGCTGTGAGATAGTGCTACCCACGTATAATACCGATCCTCGCCATTACCATACAATGCAATCTCTCATCGCAGCCGCGGGGGTGTCCGGTAATTCAGACAATAATGCATTTATATTGATCTTAAATGTAGCCACTTACCGAGGCTTGGTTACGTCCGGTCGATATGCTCTCTACATCATACTCTGCCCTCTTCATTGTTTCCGGCTTCTTTATCTCTCCTTACAAACATAATAATAACATTATTATCATCGCAATGGAAAGAAAAGGAAAAAAATCATTGAGCCGTGATACAACATAATAATAATATTATTATTATCAACCGATAGAATTTTTTTTTTAATTAATTGAACCGAGTTGGAAGAGTTTCTTCCCCTCTTTTTTGTTCCTTCCGAAACTCGTTTGGCATCCTTCGGGAAGATTGTACGTGCTTTGACGAAAGTGGTCAGGAACTTGCGAGCGTTCAGGCTCAACGATTTTGTTTCTTCTCTTTTTCTTTTTCCGGTTGGGATTCCCGAAGTGTCCCACGGGAACGGCTCTGTCCTATTTACATAGCTTTTTATCGCCGATGGTACCGAGAATGAGCGGGTGGGGGGAAGGCACCTGCGGCGCGATGACCTGCAGGCCAACCAACGGAAAGCAAGAGGACCACACAACGAACAAGACAACAGGGATAATACACCGAATATTATATTCCTCTTCTCGGTGCATGCGCGTCGATCACGAAACTCTGCGGTTATTTCAACCACTCGTGTCTCTGATCATAATAACCACAGTATATGTTACCAAAATTGCACAGTCATTGGCACTTTATTTATTAAATATTTTTTAAGAGATTGGAAGGAGCACATTTTTTTCAATTATTTCATTTTTGCCGTTTTCTTTATTCAATTTTCATCAATGATCCACAATTCTTTAAATTAATTTTTTTTAGTCTCATGTATTAAAAAACACGTACAGAAGTACAGTTAAAAAAAAAAAAAAATCATTTATATCGTCACTTTACAATTTTTTTTTCACTCTTCTAGTGCATACAAAAATGGTCTACAAAAATGAACAAAATAAAATTGTAAAAAAAAATCGTGTTTCTATCGTACAAAAATATTTTTTGTCACTTTTATAACAAAATAAAAGTGTTAATTTGTTAGATTTGCTGCGTTTTTTTCTTTCGCTATACTAGTTTATTAAATATTTTTGTTGTGATTTTTGCATTTTTGTTTTTTTTTTGTCACTTTTTTAAATCAACCAAAAAAATTCTCTGACAAAAAAAAAGTTTGTTAAACATTTTTTTTACTGCAATTCACTTTCGAGGAGGTGCGTAAAATTGGCAAGTTGCCAATGACTGTAACTTTTGCACCTCCACAATAATTTACCTGCAGATTATCGTGGCTGCATGTGTGGCAGTGGAAAAAAAAAAAAAAAAAAAAAAAAAAAAAAAAAAAAAAAAAAAAAAAACATGATATAAGAGATGACACGCAAGCCAAACTCGTGGTGAAAATTCTCAGAAACTTTTTACAAGTTATAGTGTATTTCCATGGAATGAGTTGGTAGGGTATTCTTAGTTCGTAAGACGATTGCAAAACGGCTTATATGTATGTGTATATCTAACAGAAGGTTGTACATACGTATGGCGTAGCTCTAGGCCAGTCTTAAAGTACCGAACGAGTTTCTCGAGGGTGTCGGACGACGGATTTAAAGTTTACACCGAGTGGGCAGCGCGCGAGGAGCGCGAATGTTTGTTCTCTACTCGAGACACACTGAAGAGTAAGAAAACCAAGAGAACGCCCGTGGGCGAGATGTAGAACTTGCTGCGTCCTCGCCACTCTTCGTGCTCAACGCGAACCTGAAGAGAAGAGCTTTATATCCAAGATACACGAAAGCAGTAAGACATTTTTTTTTTTTTCAATTAGAGGACACTTGAAAAAAAAAGTCACAGACTGCTTCACCAGGACAAGAATTAGTCTTTAAACGGAAACACCTTTCTTCAAATCGCAAAATAAAAGTTACAACAAATAGTTGAAAAGAAATAATGTATTAACAGCAATTTTGTATTTTCCAAAGAATGATTTAAAATATGAATATAAACTTCAGTTGAATATTTAAATATTTTCAGGAATATATTTTTTTTTACTGCAAAAAAAATTAGCAAAAAATGTGTAATAAGAATTTAAATAAATTTGATAAGAAAGAATTTTTATTTGAAGTTTTCTATTCATTTCTTTAACAATTATATATTTTTAATCAATTTAAAACAATGTTTTAAAACTAGAAAACTGAGGAAAAAAAAACATTTTGTGTAAAGTAACAAAAAAAAAAGAAAAAAAAAAATTTCGTACTCGTGTAATTATTTTATCATTCAAATAATGTTATTAAAAAAGGGGTTCCGTTTAATCAGAATCAATTGTAGAAAAAAAAAGAGCAACGCAATTACAAGTTGAATTAAAGTCCGAGAAATGAAACGTTCGCTATAATAAAAAAGGCTGCACCACGTTGCTTTTGTTTCGGCAGATGTTCTTGGAATGTGAAGTGACGTAGATAGAAGTAATACAGTAGATTCCGTCTTACATTACTGACCCAATAAACTCGATGTCTCCCTCTTTAGGTTCGACAAACACGTTGCGCAAGTTATAAGAGTAGCGCCGCTCGCTATATAAAATAACCGAAAAGCGGGGTCTTCCACTTGTAACACAACGAAGACTGATCATTTCGTAAGCTTACAATGAAAATGCTCCACCGACTGTTATTAGCATCATCCAGCTAAACACTCTTTATTTCTTTTTTTCTTTCTCTAGGCTGTCGTGAGTCATTATAACGATTTATCTTTAAACCGCTGACGTATATTCATGCAGATATAATTGTTATTTTTTTATAAATATTTCTTTTCTGCAAACGAGGCCTGGATTAGCGATTATTATAGCTGCAGCGTAGCCAAACGTGATACAAATGTATACATAATATTATATGTATGTATGCTTGTAGGCGTGATTAATCTTGTGTCCGTGATTGCCAGCTAGTTGGACTCTTGTTAGCCAATGATGACATTAACGATGTGACTTTAATGAGTAATAGACTAATGAAGGATTGCGAAACGTATTTTACGAGTGCCAAACCTCATATAGGATAGCCAATGTCATATTTTATACAAAAAGTTGTTTATAATGTTAACAAAAAAATGTGTCAATCAACTAGTTTAATAATAAAATCATGCATTTCATCAAATTCGAGCGATAATAAGAACTTTTAATCATTACTTGCTTTCTCTTTTTTTATTCGCTAGAAAACTCAATGATATTGTTTTCGGAATACAATTTTATTGAAATATTGTAAATCGAGAAATATTGAAATTAAGTAATTAAAAAGATATTAAATAATATCCGTATTCATAATTTTCTCATAAAATTGCACAAGTAAAAAATATGGATTTCAGAATCTTCTTTTTTTTTTTTTTTTACAATACAAACAATTATTATAATTTGCCTGTTTTGAGACGTCATATTTGTCACGAAAGTACCCATACGCAGAAACATAATAACCAATATCGTAATCGTGTCAGTATGACACAAATGCGAATTCGATAAATGTAAAAAAAAAATGAAAGGAGCAGGAAAAGATGTCTATAAAAAAAGCAGGAAGGATTTATCATTTAGCTATTGGCACGCGCCTTGGAATTTCTGTTGGGCTTTACAGCGCTAAAGAAGAATGTGTGCAACGCCGGGTGTACGCTAGACGAGCCTGAACTGCCATCGAGTTGCGCTCGAGCGCATTAAATTGCCAAGTTCGCGAAGATGGACACGTGTGTATGTCTCTCCCGGTGAAGCGAGAGCGCACTTTGCTCCCTCGAGAGAGTCATATATATATGTATGTATACTTGGTTGACTATAGAGTTTGAGAGTACTCGCGGGAAGAAGAGACGACGACGAAGATGCGACGTTGTACGACAACGAACGAAGGAGGTGTTCCGATGCTCTCCCTCGGTCCAATGTACCGTACGTCAGCAACTCGATGACAAGACTGCATTCTTGTTACGTTGCTTCCGCGAACCTCACTTCTAGTGTCTTTCTTTTCTCTCTCTTCCTCTTTCGCCTTATTCTCTAGTCCGCATCGTCTCATTCTTTTGACGAGTGCAAGATACGATGTATCCGTAAAATGTCACACTCGACATTTATTACATAATCACGAGTTTTGCAATTGTCTTCTTATTAAAACTCGAAGGAATTATGAAATACTTGCAGACTGATTTTTTTTTTTAATCGGGCATTGTTATGCTAATGAATTATTTATTTTTCGATGAGGAAACATTACAGTTGAATGTAATGGTTTCTTTTAAAATGTTATTCCGGTAGATTTTTAACATTAGCTTCGGTGTCACTGACCTTAAGAAAGTTGATAGTTTCATACGTCAAATATATTTTTACATATATTAATTTTTCAAGAGAAAAAAAAAATCTTTATTTAGCATATTGTATATAGAAAGTTCTGAGAAACAAAGGAATATGGCAAATAATCGCAACATTTGCCATGCCTAGTTGGTTTTTGTTGTTGTTTTTTGTTTAAGAGTAGAATCCCTGTTAAGGCCGCAGGTGAAATCGTTTATAGTCGCAGCCTTACGACACGATAGTAAAAGATTCTAAAGCAGAGAGGGCCGTTCTCGTTTGGAGCATAAGGTGGACAACAAGCGGCTGCAAAGTGCGCGGTGTCTCGGTTGAGAGAAGCTATAAAGTACGTGGGCGATTTAGTGTGTACTATGTAGCAAAGACTTATGACCACGTTTTATACTACAGAGACTCAAGTGTATACATAGAAGGCGGATCGACTAAAGTCTTCTGTTTCTCCACTTGCAGCTATCGTCATTTTCGTCATTCGAGTCCGAACTCGAGCAAACGGTTTTGCTAAGGCAAAATCTCAAATAGTATTCTCCTCCCCCCTCCAGCCCCGCTCGATCTCGAATTATACGCTCGACTTAAGACGCCTCGAATTACTATAGAGACTGTAATTTTATCTGGAGGCTCGAGTCGCTGTATACTCAACTACACCAACGAAACTGAGCTATATCGTGTTGGCCTTGCGAGAAATCCTTGAGAGAGAACGCTAGGGACGATCGTGCTTCGTTTATAGTAACTCGACCCAATATTATTCAATTATTTTCGCCCATCAAATCCCCTCGATTTTAAACACTTTAAACATCACAATTTAGCTATCAAGAAATTTTAACATTCCAATCAAAACTCAATATTTGACATTCATTTTTTTACGTCATACATTTATTATTCTGGTCAATCTGAATGGTGGAATTTGGCGAAGTAAATCATTGAAAGCTTGCAGAACAGGAAAATAATATTTATATACATTTTTTTATGATATCAATATTTTTAATAAATTATAAGACATTTTCTTTCCTTAGTTTACTCTAACGAGATAAAAATACGACATATCAACAATCTTTATAATCGTTCTAATAACATAGAAATGAGTAAGTTTAGCTATTAGTTGTCGAAGCTCGACGAGAAGACGATTACTGCGAGATTAAATTAAATTATAGAAATCAATCGTGGCCACACACGCGTGTTAACAAGCTCAGCATCCCCCCTCCGTCCCTTTACCGCGACAATCGGTGTTATTCCCGAGCCCGGTTTCTCTCCGTACGAAGGCAAGGTCGCACTTACGGTACTCCGCGATCCAAGACGGGGCCGTTGCGCCTCTTTCGCCCAAGCAGCAGCCGCATCGTGTGCCAGCTCGCCTGGAAATACCGCGTCGCGATCCGGAGGCGGCCCTCCTCTCGGTCTCGCAATCGTGTCGCGAGAACTTGCGAATACCGGCTCGCGTATCCGAGATCATACTTCTATCCTGCTCTCCTCGTCTTACTCTCTTCCTCGGAGTGCCCCTTTACGGCATTTTTCACGAGAATCTATCTGCAACGCTCCCACAATATCGGGTATCGGCCTAGTAACTGCCTTTTTTTTTTCCAAAATATGTCATTTTTTTTAATTTCGTAAGAATAATATACATATATATATATATATATATATTATACTAGGATGGTGAGCGAAGAAATGATTTTTTTTTCTTTCAACTCCTGTTTATCTGATTTCTGGACGTTTAAATAATTTTAAAAAATTCTACTCTAAACTCAAATTTGAGTTGAAAGTTTTTTTTTGTTCGAATTTGAAATTGACTCTGTGTTGAAAATGGAGATTGACGTCAAATGTTTAATATATCAGTGAAAACTTGTGTTAGCCTTGAAATGAAAGTTAACTTTGAACTTAAAATTTAAACTCAACATCAAAGTTAAGATAACAAAAAAAAATCGAAAATTCAAAAATAAGTTGAAAAAAAATGATAAATTTAAAAATGCAATTATGTATAAACTCAAGTAAATAAAGAGATATGAATTGATAAAAAAAAAAAAAAAAAAGAAAGAAAAATAACTAACGACTGGATGCCATGAAAAGTTGCTGGTTTACTCGGTGCCATCAGCACTGTATCTACAATGTAACTGAAAGGCGCACACGTCTTAAGATCGATGTACCACCGTGGATTATCCGGACGGAGAAAGTGTGCACGACAGGAGAAGAAGGATCTATTCTATCCTGCAGTGTTTACTAAGACGATGTTCGCACAGAGCCTCCTTGCTAATCCTATTTGTCGAGGCTAGCCTCAGGGGGCTTGGACTGCGCATCACAGGTATAAACCTACTATTCCTACCGGCATACACATAGCTAAAGCGATTCATGCGTATACGGAGCATTCCAAGTCAACTCACTTGGTCATCGGCCTGACCTCCTTGGATTCAGTTGACGATTTTTTTTTTCTGCACATTTTTCTCCAAAAAAAAAGAGGATATTTTGTTCAGATTTTTATCACTTGTTTTACCCTATAAAATTTTTTTTTTTCCATAGCTTTTGAGTAAAAATGAATTTTGAGTAGGTTTAAAATTCGGAAACTTTTCCATAAAATTTAGGACCGAAAAGAATTATTTCCATCGTAGTTCGAGAGTGGAACGAGAATAATTTATATATTTTTTTAATTTTTGAAAAAAAAAAAAAATTTTGAGAGTGGAACGCTGAAAATTCGCACAATAATTAAAATAAAATTGAAAAAGCCATATCGATTGGAACAAAATCTGAAAAAAGAACCTCTTTTTTTTTTGGACGAAAACATGCCGAAAAAAAAATTCGTCAATTAATCCCGAGGGGATCAGGCCGTTGACCGAGTGAGTTGATTCGGAATGGCCCATACGTATATACGATACCACCGGTATAGGGCAACGAACAGCACACACCCTGGACTCTTAATATCCGTGGTCCCTTCTCGGAAGGCGATTACCAAGATTATTCCCTACTAAGAGTCCGCGACACGATTCTTAAGGCTTTTGTGCAGCACGTTTCGTCGTGGCAAAGCGGAAAGGATCATCCGTTGCACTTTTTTCTAAGATATCGCCAACTTTCTATAGCTCTGATTACAGATTACAAAACTACTCGATAAAATTATGCTAAAAATACCGTAATTTCGTGTAATTAATTTTTGCAAAACTATATTCCGCAGAAATTGCTAAATTAAATTTCACTGACAATATTTTACTTGCGTGTTTCCATCGAAAATACCAATAAATTAAATTTCAAAGATAGTAAAGATTGTAATTAATTTAATAGAAAATGCATTGAAGATTTTGTTAATAATATGATATCGAAACTAAAAGAGTGAAATAGTCGTGTGTAATATGTTAGGAGTACTACTTAAGAGCATTTTATTTGAATAAGGCTACTTTAATGCAGAGTGTTAGTGATTAATAGGCATAAAGGCCACCCATCGATGCACGAGACGACTTTTCGTGCAGCCTATTCGGTCACAATGTTACAGACAGTGACTCATGCAAGAGTTCGGTTTCGTGCTGCTGCGGGTGAACGCCGTTGTGTGTTATAATATACGTGCGCTCTCTTGATGCACTCACAACAGTCTCGAGTTACATATGTAACGTCGAGTGTGTGCAGCGCGCGTGCTGCACTCTTCTCTCTTTCGCTCTTCAGCCCCTAGAGGTGCTCAAGGGCTGTGACGTGGATTTTTTTTTCACCGTCAAGATGACCGTTCCGCTGCTGCAACCCTCGGTAAAAAGTGCACTAAACCCGGTCAGGTTGATCGTGTGGTAACTGACTCGCTACTCGCTTATCCTCCTCTTGCGACGCTTCTCTCACGCCACTTGTCCGGATTTTTCATCAAATTCCCGTCCTTGTGACTCAGCCTCTCGTTCATTATAACGGCCGACGCTTAAAAAACTTGGAAGAATTAATGTCTTCTTACGCACCAGCTTGGTTGCAACATTTATTAAGAAAGCTTTGAGAAATTTCCAAGAGCTCTCTTTCACATTAACAATAGTATCATTCGATCGAATTATCTGATAATATTCGAGAAATCGTCTCAAGTTGTCTAAAAAATCTTCAATTATCTCGATATAGTATTGATATATCGAATAAATCGACAGTGCCACTATCGGTTATATTTTAGGTCAATTTAAAAGACTTTGTTTAGCGGAAATCAGGCACTTATCGTAATTATAAAATAAACGTATCCTGCTAAAGTAAAACGAATTTGCGACGCCAATGTCCGTGAAACAAGAGGCGCAAGAACTGCAAGTATGAGGGAGCTCATTACGTTAGATGGGTGCGGTCCTTATTTTTTGGGTTGCCGGTGTACATTCGCGCCTTAACAGAGTCCACTTTGGCAAGCCTCCAGAGAAAAGGCGAGATCGAGACAGTCGGGAAAACGAGCAAGAAACTTGTGTGTATTGTGCGAAAAAGAGCGATGAAATAAATGGCGCTACCCGCGCCTACAGAATCACACTCTGACTCATCGTTTATAAGAGCACGACTGTTAATATTCACGTAGCTATGCAACTGCTGCATTAACCAAAAACATATATAAACATTGCTGATACGTCGATAAATCTTTCTCGAGCTCATCGCATTAATCAGATACACTTTGACTTTTCGTTACAAGATTAATTAAAAGATATTGATCTTTTTTTTGTTTCTCACGAAATCATAAGTTTGTAAGGCGTCCTGTCGGTTGCTCCGAGAAGACGAACGTTCGACGCATGAATGAAACTGATATCTATATAGGTGGGAGAACTATCGCTGACTGTCGTATCGTATAATACGACTTTTTATCTGGATCGATAAGCAAACAGTCAACGTCTCGGGATTCATTAATATTGTGCCTGATAATTTTCGATGTTCAGTATATAGAATGAAATTCGTGCGTTGTCAGACACAATTTATGCGCTACCAGTTTTTTTTTCTTATATTTGCTTGAATATTTTGATACGTTAGCCTTGTTGCAAAAAGAACACCAGATTTCGTCGAATGTTTTGTCACAAGACGAGATATACGTCACTTGAAACTTTGATATAAGTCGAAATATATCGATAAAAGTCAAAATAACTCGAGATATATCGATAGAAATCGAAATATCTCGAGATATATATCGATATAAGTCGAAGAATGTCAATCGAAAATATTTTCGACCAATGGCCACGCAGCAGCCAGATATAATCGAGCACGTAAGCCACGTTTCGCATGTGGAGCAACGAGAATTTACAGTCACTCATGAGGAATTGACGAAAGAAACGCCATGACGCTGAAAGAGAGCCACGTGGAGAGACGAGCGTACATAGGAGAAGAGTGAAAACTTTGGCCGAAACCTTGACGCGAGTGACTTCATTACGCGGTTTAAACTGCAATCAAGGACGGACCGTATATGGCCGCCACGCGGTTCACGTACAATTATATGTACAGAAAAACGCGCGTCACACATTTTTCCTTGAAATTCAACAGGATATCTTTTATTGGTAAAAAAATAATAATAATAAATTGTAATAACAGTTTGAAATTAAATTAATTTAATAATATAATCGTATAAATATAAAATTATTCAAAATTTCTCAAAATATTTTATTGTAAAAAGACTCTACTTATAATTTGTGATGAAAGTTTTGCAAAAGCATATTAATTTTCCCTCAGTTGGAACGTACGTTGAACGAAGGCGCGTCAAGAAAATAAAAGAAGGAAGTCGACTTCCTTTCCCAATATTCTTTGACGTCATTCTACTCTCGGAGTCGTGAGAAAATTCAACACAATATAATATTATAATATGATATAATAAAATTCACAGGTTCTTGATAATCTTTCAAAAATCAAAGTTCAAGGTATCATTGATTTCGAGTAATAATAGTAATGCCTAAAACTTATTTAAAAAAAGTAATAAACGAAAGGTTGAAAAAATTTGATGACCTAATTATTATGAAATGTATTTTTTTTTTTTTTTTTTTTTTTTTGATTTGACCAAATATGCGAAATGCTTAAAAAATCATAAAAAATCATAAAAAGTCATTACTCTTTCTATGACCTTGATTTTCATGTTACTTTTTAATTCTAATAAAATATTTTTTTACTGACATGGTAGGAAATTGTAAAAAAAATGTATCGATAACTAATTATTTATGAAAGAAATAAACAAGTATAGACAATTTTTAAGAACTATTATTTCTATGAAGACTTTTTTAAAACGATATATTGAGAAAAAAAAGGTGAAACCACTTGTGTATTGATATATGTGTTCTAACGATGTCATGTTTTTGGATGATGATTTTTATCAAGCCTGAAAAAACACTCAAGTTTAGGTTCTCGGTTCGAGAAGGAGCGCGTGCTATGGTACAATCAGTCTGGATTACGCTCCAGCTTCATTCCTAGAGGGGAGAGAGACTGCATATAGAAGTAGTCTTAGAAGAGGATCGAGCGCAACGGTTGAGCTTTATAATCGTCAACAGTAGCGCAAACGAGCAGCATCAGTAGAAGCAGAAGAAGAGGCATCGGAGAATATCCAAAAATATACACGTCTGCGTACCTGGCTTAGTGCAGTCATCCTTCTTTTCGACTCTCCGTTTACTCTCTCGAGTTCGTTCGTCCGGCCAGCCGGCGCTCTCTTGTAATTTACCGAGTTAAATTTAGAACCGATCCGCCCGCACCCCTTATCGATCTCCACGCCTACCGACTTCATATATGTCCTTATATCTATATATTTAGCCGGCAGATGCACTCCTATACGTACTTCAGAAAAACGTCATTTTTTTTTTCTGTTCAAACAAATCAAGAGCAACATGATTTAAACAACAAAAAAATATTAAACGGATATTTCGTTGCTGGATAAAGATTTGTTTTTTAAATACACTCCTAAAACAATTTTTTGCTCATTTTTTAAATCATTTTTCATTAAAATTGCATTTTTTTAATATAATAACTAGAAATTCATTTAAAAAGGACTTTTCTTAAAAATCAAGACACTTGTTACTTGAATTGTATGAATATTTTATTTTTATTTTTTAAATATCTTTGTTTATAAATAATTTGAAATTCAGTGACAGGGAAAATAAGATAAATATTTTTTTACTATCCAAAATATCGAAAATAAGAGCTATCTGAGATATGAGAAAAACTTTGAAAAATTAACATTTTTACGATACTTTTTTTTTTTTTTAACTCTACGTGAAAAACTAATAATAACAATTTTGTAATATCCAAAAAATATAAAATTTTAATTACCTGAAATAAAGAATGTTAAAGAATTGTTAAAAATACAAATTACTGAGCTTCGTTTAACTTTTCGAGATAAAAAAATAAAAGATACAATTTTAAAGTAACATTTGAAAAAAAGAATAATCGTAATGTCGTAGTAACATTTTTTTTGTTAACTCTCTCGTTGATATTTCCTTCTTGATTTTTTTTGTGGACCGTCTGATGCTCTCATCTTTCATTTTTATAGCCCCCCCCATAAATTTACGTGACCGAGCAGCTTTTCAGAGCGAAGTTCCTTTCCTTAGGCAGCGATGTGTAACGAAAAGAGCGACGAACTCACTTTGCGTCGGTCTATTAGAGCTGAGGAGCGATTCTGAGAGGCGCAAAAGGGGGACAGCACTCTTGGTACTCTCTCTCTCTCTCTCTCTCTTCTACTCGTGACACGTTTCGCTTCGTAGATTTTTACGACAGGTACACGAAGGTACAAAACGACCCTAAGAACAGACGATAAACACCAATTCTCTGCAATGAGAAACTCACAGGTATTCTCTCAATATCACGTGGATCTTCCTGGCCAAAATTTCCAGAATACTAACAAACATTCCCTAAGTAAAATGTGAAAATAATTGAAAAGAAAATGGTAGAAGTTGTGTTTTCAATATTTTTCAAAAATTTTATTTCTACAATTATTTATTCTCGAACCTGGATTTTTGAATATGATTACACATATTTAATGTCTTTACAAATAAACTGAAGAAAAGACGATTGATACCTGAAGAGAATACAAATTTGACTTAGTTTCCTGTGTAATATAATGGCGAAATAATGTAATAAAATAATAGTCGCGTAGAGATTTTTCAGTAATTCGAATGTTACAGTAAAGCACCGTGTCGCTTTCAATATTATCCCCGGATTATCGGGAATGGAGTTAACGTCGAATGCTTACACGGATGAGTGAGCTCCCATTACGCTTAATCGGTCTGGACGTAATGAGAGGAGAGTTTAGAAGCCCGTGTCGAGTCAATGTCGTCGTGGTGTTATTGACCGACGTGCGCCAATGGGAGAGAGCAAAAGAGCGCACCTGCCGCGACGTATCGATTATCGATCGTCCAGAGGATCACGCTGAGACGTTCAATCCATTTACGATTAACCAGAGATATATTTCAACTCTCCTTACATCAATTCAATTATAATTGCAAGAGAATTCTAGTCTCCTAACATTTTAATCTAACATTCTCCAAAGAGAAAAAAATCATTTGTGCTTAAATTAATTTTTTTTTCTCCATATTTTCCTTTTCTCTAGAATTCTTAGTTTAATCTTCTTTTTTTCTTTTCCTTTCAAGTTATTTCCTTAATAATGTATCCCTTGATTTTAAAATACTCAATTTATGAACATTTAGCATGATTTTTTTTCTTCTCACTTAACAATTGTTCCAATTGAGACGAACACATCGATAACAGGTTATCAGATTTTTATAACGCGTCGATGATTATAAGAATTTTGTGATACGAATAATAAAATGTTGACGTGTTTTTCACACGAGTAATCATTTTAAAAATCACCTTATGAACCTGTCGAGGTGTCCAGATGGCCCGAAGCTGCTTCGAGCGATTAATTAATCATATTTAATAGACGCACTATGGGATTAAAGTGCTCGGCCCACTGGCGACAGGGAGCGGAGCGATGGAACGCGAAATGTTGTTATGGACGTGGGTAGCTCTAAAAATCGAGTTCTCCACGTACATAAGCAGCAGCAGCAGCAGTAGCAGGCTTCCGTGTCACGTACATTTACACACACGAGACACGGTGAGAGAGGCTGTGCACAGTGCCAGGAGACACGAGAATCACATATAGTACCTTACCTTACAGCTCAGTATTCACTCTTTGAGAACCTGTGTTCCTCGCATCTTGACAAACCTTAACGACTCGGTGTGCATGCCTATATAAAGACAACTTTCACCGTTGCTTCTCGTTTTTTCATTTTAAACTCAAGCAACGAGAATTTCGCAAAAGAATTATTAAATACAATATTAACACTTGTTGACTCATGCGATGAATCATTAAATATTTATTAATCAGTTAAAAGTCCTTTTTTCAAAAATAAACAGCATTGTTCGAGTCCAATTTTTTATCATTTTAGACCAAGTTTTATATAATTTACAAAAAAAAACAATAAAATTAAAACTATTTTTAATAATCTTTCACTCTCACTTTAAATTAATAAATAAAATGATTTGTCGGGTTTGGATTTCAAGACTACAGAGAATTAACGTTCTCGTATGCAAAGTTCGACTTTGCCTACGTTGACGAATCTTTTTATTTAGTCATTCGTAACTGCGACGAAGCTCATTGATAGTAATGATGATGATGATGATGATGACGATGACACCATTATTGGAATTTGTGCCTACAGATACTTGAGCCACGTTTTCTGGATTTAAATCAAATTTCCTTTCACAATTTATTTTTAAAAATTGTTTAATAATTATGTTTTCCGGTTTTAGCGCAGAATTTATTTTTATTAAATGAAACAAAGAGAAGCGACAAAAAATAATAATATTAAGATAATAATAATATTGAATAAAAATATCTGTTTTTGTTGTTGTAAAATAATCATGAAATAAGTTTTGAAATAAATGAACGAAGAATGCATATTTAAAAATAAGGGTGTGAATTTCTAGTAGAAATATAGAGATGTGACAATAAATACAATGTTTGAGCGATCGTTTGAGATTGGACAGCTTGGAAGAGGGAACGATTTATGGGATGTTGCTAGTTATTTAATCAAATCACAAGTACCCACGTCCAATAGACTTTTCGCACGTATCTCCTTCGTGACACATCGTCACTAACGGATTTATCGCTCTCGTCACAGCAAAGAAGAAGTCACTCTTGTCGTTCAGTGAATTTACTATATATTTATATATATGTGCACATAGATGTAGAGGTGATGAATAACGAGAGGGACGATAATACGATAAACGAATTGGCGTACGAAAAATAAATTAGGCCAATTGAACGAGTCAACAAGTATTATATAATTCAATGCTTATTTATCAATTATACGTTGCGTTAAGAATTCAAAATACACACATAATATCAACTATAAAAAAAAGAGTTTAATCGATCAAATTTACCAAATTGATTTTCATCTCGGTTACGATTGTTTTTTTTTTTTAATTATAAATTATATATTTTTTACTTAATAAAATAATTGATAAAAAAAAAAGAAATGCATTACGAAAATAAAAGTAAGATTTTTAATTAAAACTGAAAAATTCAACTATCAGCCTGGAGAATTATCATTGAAATATCGTGCTCGAATTGCGCAACGCAACACTAATCGACTTAATAACGAAATTCTAAGTAAAACTGGATAGAAAACGTGAAGGAACAGAGAGAGCATAGAAGCAATATGTGCAAGCCGAGAGTGATTTAAATGCCGGTCACGCATTGCTATATGTTCGACTCTCAGCGCGACTAGTTTCCACCGGGTTACTTAGGTTACCGCAGAGGTTATACTCTTGCAGTGGTGTAATCGTGTATTTCCATCGATATCATGCTCCAATTATACGCCCGTGGCGTTGAGTCTCGTATACATTCGAAGAGTTGCGGATGCAACTCGTGTCCTATGCGTAATATATTAGCTCAATAAAGCAGTAGAGTTGTTTGCAACTCAGCATATCAGAAGAGATTTCATCAAGTTAAATTTAAATTTAGTACAAAATTACAAGGCATCTTATTATTTGAAGAAAAAAAAAAAAAAAAAAAACTGCAGACAAGATGGGTGTGGTGACTGAAATTACATATTGCAGAATTTCTACGTTCGTTCGAACGCAGTCTCTTGCTATTTCTTCGTGTGCAGGTTATACATTCTATCGGTAATTACCTTAGCCAGGATTTTTTTTACGTTTTAACGGTTTAATATACGTCGATGATGTAAGCCATGGAAGATTTGCATAGCTTCCTAGAGAAGCAGAATAATATTATACGTTGGTCGACAATTTATAATTGTGCAATGTTGCAAAGCTGATTAGAAACCGGAAATTCGTATCGAAACCACTTATAGCAAAAATTCACATTAATGTCGAGTATAAGCTTAAAAAAAAAAATTCATTATTGAAATTATGCAGATTCATTATTCACATAATTTTAAGTAATTGAATTATTTCTTACTATCATTTCAAACACTAAATAAAATATAATTTTTATAAAAAAAAATAAACTTCTGGTTCTTTTGCTAAAAGAAATGAATTCTTTGAGTAACTTTTTTTTCGATATTTAAAATGAACACAAAATTAAAGTTTTTACTGTAGATATAAAAAAAATTCTGAACTATTCTATAATTAGCTTAAAAAAATAAAGGTGTGATTCAGTAGTGTTTCAGCTTTTTTTTTTATTCCACGTATCTCGAAAGTCCGTTATATATGACACGTTACCATTTGACGTGATTCACGCTCCTCATCATACGAACAGTATAGCAGAGCAGGATGCGAATAGTCACGCGATTTCCCGGTCGCCGTGAGTCTGCTAGCCACATCCTCTCGTTTCCTATCGTTTTGTACAAGAGCACATTGTACAGTACATTTACACTGTACATGTTTTTTTGCACATATACAAGCTGCTGTACATAGAGTAGGGCATGAGCAAGCAGCGTATAACCGGGGTAGCGAATAAAAGCGTTGAAAGCATATATGAAGAGAAACGAGTAAAAGAGAAAGAGAGCGAGTGCAGTGCGAGGAAGCTCGAGAGAAAAAAAAAGAAAAAGAGAGAATGAGAGACAATGGTACATTGTGCTCCTCCCGGTAGAAACGGACCCGGTGCACGCATCGGCATCCGCTTCTGATCTCACGCATATTTACAACGACACTCTCCTGTGCTTTAGGCTATATTCACAACGAAAAAAAAAAACAAACTTTTACACGCAATCATCTGAAAAAGATAATCAAGTTTGAATAAAGTAACCGTTGTACCCGTTTTTTTTATGTCGAAGACTATATTTTTCTATATTCTCAATTTTATAGGGTTCTACAATTATTTGCATTGTGAATGAAGCTTAAAGTATAAGCAATTACTTTAAAAAGCTCTACTCAAAGAATTTAAATGCAAAATCAAGTTTTTTACCATCCTTAGCCAAGATTACATTTTTTTCTCATCTTATTTCAATTACTTTTTTAAGATACTGTAATTTCTTACTGTATATTCTAATTTTAGACTTTTATTTATCTGTAGTAGTTTTTTCGTTCTATTTTTATTTCTTGGCGAATTAAAAAAAGATATAAACATACTTTAACTTCCTTCTCGTTTTTTTTTTCTATGATAATTTATCTCTTCTGGAATTTATTCTTGGTTGTTTCCTTGTTGATCTCTTCGCCATAGATAAACATAAATACAGAAAGAGAAAGGACTTGGCAGAAGCTGTGTGATATGCGTTTCGCAGTGTGGGCCGCTTTCAAGCTCCGAGTTTAAACATAGCTCGTGACATCAGCAACCAAAGTCTCTCTCACTCTCTATTATTTCTTCTCTCCGACTCTGCAGGCTCCGGCAAAAGCGAAACTGCAAAGCTTTGGCATTGCAGTTTCGCCTTCAATGTCGAAAAATAACTCTTTTCTCGTCTTCTGAAAAAAGCGTATCTTCTGGATTACAGTGCGAAGTCAAAGGCAATGCGATAATAGGAGACAAAATGTTTCAGACTGTTGTTGACGACGCTTTTGATCTTTGCCACTTTACCATCAGCAGACAAATAAATTTGCATATCAGTCGTGTTATTACCGTTCTGTAATTAATGAGACATCGTGAGATCATTGAAAACAAGAAGAGCATTTTAAGATTAAATTTCTTGAGGCTAAAAATAAAAAGAAAAATAAATGGTGTTGACTAACATGTAGAGAGTAAATTTGTATGCAAGTAACTGGTTGCATCCTGGCAGCTGAGAACGCAATGATATATTATATGGTATATATAATGTACTTAGTAGCGCGACGACACAGTGATCGTCTTGGTCGTCCTCGTTGTGTTCGTCGCGCGGGTAACTGACCTTTCCTGGGAGCGAAATCGTTGACCCGTTCTCCGGTTGCAGCGATGCGCTTCGTGGGACCAACAGCGAGAGTGCAACTTTGCGTCCAAGTCCTCACGCCAAGTATATATCTCAGCAGCACCGACAATTCACCGATCCATCACTCTTTTTCGCACTCTCGCAAGGCTCTCACTCTTCTGCATCTTCGCACATATTACTTGTGTCTGGTTAAAGCTGCAATATACAAAAAAAAAAAATATCAATTGCCCTTGGAAAGCCAATACAGTCCGTCGCGGTGTAATTTGATCTTTACGACATCAGCAAAATATAACAAAATATTTGTCATGATGAGAATCCACTAAATCCACTGATATAAAAAATATATATATATATAAATTATTCTCGGCTCACTCTCCAAGTAAGATGGAAATACTTGTTTTTAGTCCTAAATTGTATGAAATAAATTTCAGAATTTTAAACCTGGTCGAAATTTATTTTTACAAAAAAATTATAGAAAAAACATTATTTTATGAGATAAAACAAGTGATAAGAATCTGAAAGAAAATCCTCTTTTTGTTTTGGACCGGAATATGCAAAAAAAAAAATCGTGAACTGAATCCGAGAGGGCCAGGCTAACGACCGCGTGAATTGACTTGGAATGCCCCATATGTATATCTTCCATTCGATTTGAATGCGCCGCTTAAGCCACAAAACAGCAGCAGGTTGATTCTTGCGGCGAGAGCAGCGTCAAGCGCAATAAAACACGTGCGGTACTCGTCGATCGTTCTGTGCCAAATGGTGTTGCGCAGAGTTGCAGTTTGTCCAGCGGCCGAGGCAGAAAATCTTAGTCGCGCACACAGACATTGCGGCGGAGCTCCGTAAATGGCCGAGAAGGTAACACAGAGCCGATGCATTACAGACATTATAGCCGAAGCCGACTTGGCCATCCGTTACGACACCCACTCTGTCGTAGAGCCCCTCTCAAAGAACCTTGTATATTTACGGTGATATTAGTGTCCATGGTTCTCGCACACTTGAGCGATAAATCTGAAAAAACGATATACGCAATGATCTTCCAGAGAGTTTCAGGCGGTACTTCAGTCCGATATCACCTGCTTCAAAGTATTCGTGTGGGAGAGTGATTTATATTTACCTTTTTTTCAACGACTCAACAAAACATGTGTGACCTTTACGTAACGAGTTGTTTTTAGAAAACTCGGAGGATTAAAAGTAATGCTATACTGCGTTGTGACCTAGGTCGTGTCCTTGACATTATTTTGTCTTTACTTTCTTAGGTTATTTTTCATTCTACCAAAGCACGTAAATCTACAGGATTTATGAAAAATTTAATGAACCTTGAGACACTCATTGGCCAATAATTATGTCATGTGTTTGCCATGTTTGAGTTTTTTTTTTGCTTAATCGTTTGAAAAATACAACCTCTAAGTGAAGTAGGCCGCGATATTTCGAGACGTTAAATACGTTAAACACGACCACAATGGATCGTTAAATTCATAATAAAATGAATAAATAATATTAATAAATTGACAGCTCTGCTAGAAAAAAATGCTTGGGAACGCTGCAAAAAGAAGAATTAAAAGACAAGTGGCCTGCGATATTATACAATACATCTCTTCCGACATATGTCTACGTCTATGTTGAAGTAAATATTTGATCGACTCTTCCGAGTCCGAAGATTCGTTAGTTTGTAGTGAATGCACGAGCCAACAACAGAGGGGAAACTCGCCGGAGGAAGATCGGCACGATTGCACAGGTTGAGCTATAGCCTATAAGGTATGCACGCAATCTCGGCACTTTGCCAGTTGCGAGCCATGCGCTCGCGAAATCCTCGTAAGAGCGAAATGAAAAGAGAGGAGAAAGAGAAACACGCGTGTTACCGAACCCCATGATGCGATATCAGCCAATGTTAGATTGACTGTATCTTAGCGACAGGATTCGTTTTACACGACGATGCACTCAGGGGGATTATACCCTCGTATATATAGATTGCGTTGAAACTTTATTGGCTTGACTGAGCCCGCAGCGTTGGAAAACAAAACGGGGCTTAACGCTCCCAGGGACTGGCGTGTATTTTCTTCACGGCCAGTCTTACGTTATGTAGCGTTACCTGGGACGCTGGGAGTGCCCTCTCATTGCACATACATCAGTCGTTGCAAATCAACTTCGACGGATCGCGTGCTCTTGTACCTCGATACGAACGCTTTCGTAGATACAATTTCGCATTCTAGTCGCACGTTATTATCAGCGTGTCTAGCGCAATGAGACTGGAGTTAAGGGTAATCGATATACCTTGATGACACATACAATTGTACAACTTCAAGCTACTCCTAACCAGATCACTTTACTTAATCATTATTACAAAAGTATTTTTTTCACGCATAGATTGATTTGTCGAATATTGAAATTTCGAAATATCGAAGAATATCTAATAATAAAGACATTTCTTTACAAGATCCATCGATTGCTGTTTTTAATTTTTTTTTTAAAGGTTAAAGTAACACATTCCCCAACAGGTTAACATTAAGAATAGGTATGCTCGTGGAGACACTAAGTACGTTGCATTAATCCTTCAAATAATCTCGTTTGCCTCGGACACATGCTCTTGTTATCTCGCGTTTTGCCTTCAAGTGCTACATGAATTACTACCAGCTGCTTGTTTATCTTCGCTTACTCGTCGCGGGAGCTCTCGTTCGAAATATGCACTTCGTTTTGAGTAGAAGTCGTCAAGAATTTGCTAAATATTTGTCGTGTCTTATTATTTCTGTATTTAAGTCTTTAAGAATTTTTTTTATCATCGCAATAAAATCAATCGTGTCTTCATCGCATTGATAAAGACACGATTGATACGACAAATGAAATATCAATATTTACTATTGGATTGAATCTCGACGATCAAATTATAATTTGGTTGCTGAGCATTTTTTTTTAAATTCAAGCGCTGCGATATGATCATAATGAATTCCTCGAGACTGACGGGAAATACGTAGATATCGAGTG
This sequence comes from Perithous albicinctus, assembly GCA_964016905.1. Taxonomy (NCBI): domain Eukaryota; kingdom Metazoa; phylum Arthropoda; class Insecta; order Hymenoptera; family Ichneumonidae; genus Perithous; species Perithous albicinctus. The sequence continues at coordinate 27,750,755 of OZ024690.1, read as the reverse complement.
AAGTACATTTTAGCAGAGCCTGGAATGTTCCCAATCGTTCTGCAGGATCTCAACTGGTGTGAGCCAGAGAGGAAAAGCTCGCGTAGGCGAATCTGACTGGTGGTTGTCTCTCCATTCACTCGACGCCTTCGTGTCCATTCATGGTGCTCTGAAGATTTACTATGTCCTTCCCGGCATCCTCGTTCACGCCGGTCACGCCGATATTATTATCTATGAAATAACGGTGGTATTAGTCGTCGAACAGAAGTAAAAAAAAAAAAAAAACTGGCGCCGTATTTAAACTATATTTTATTAACTACTACAACTATTCATTGAATCAATTTATATAAGTTATTTATGCTATGAAATATCATTAATGAGGAAATAAATATTTTTGTAAATTATAATTTTATTGAAGTATTAAAAAATGTTAAAATAAAAATATTGACGGATGACTTGCAATTAAAAAAAAAAAAAATCTAACAGTTTTCGATAACATATGACAAAACCAATCAAGTGCTAATTACCAGCCATAATTTACAGTGTACGAAATAGTACTGAGCGATAAATATTATCGAACAATAGTAGTTACTCTTTTTAACGGAAATAAATTGAGCAATGAAGCGATAAATCTATCGAAAGGTAGTTGGGATCGTTTCTCTTAGGTCGTACAAACTGCAGCAACAGTATCAAGCTTGTCTCGTTGCGCAAACTCAGCGATACATTGCCTGCAATAAATAACAATTTTCGAAGCCTACACGGCTCTTAACTGTCGCGCATGTTGCTTGACAATATTCTATAAGCAGCGTGAATACGTAGTTGCAACGCATGCGTGTAATAATAATAATAATAATAATAATAATAATAATAATAGGTAACGAAAAAACAAAGTTGTTTTATCCGTATCTCGGCAAACGAGAGATAACCGAGTGATATGCGATCGAACCGCCCACGCAATATTGCTCTGCATGATGTTACGTATCGAGGGCTTGATGCTCTCTTGCAGTACATATAGTAATTACTATCTATTACGAATTATTGTTTTGACAGGAACAAACGAGCATTCGTTTAACAAGTACAATAATCGCTCTGTTCGATTGTAACACCATTCATAAACCCACTGTAGAATTTCATTTCTTTTTTCTTTTGTTTAATGGCATGTTATTTATAATGTGTTTCCTGCCTCGTCGATCTTTACTCCGAAATTGCGATAGATTAAACTTTTTTTTTATTTTTTGATATTGACGAAAAAAAAAAATTGTTATATATGTACAGACCGTTCCATGTAATTTTGACGATTTTTTTTTCTAATTGCATTGGCTCTAAATTTACCACAGAGGATTCGAGAAATAAAATGGATTCTGTGAGGTCCGCTGTAAAGTTATATAATCCTGGTTTATTTAAACGTTAAAGACCGACCAACGTTCCTTTGATCGTCGCAGATTATCACTCGATGCACCAATAGCTAACTATAAAATACGGTTGTAACTACCGCGATCGCAGGATCGTAAACACACATCGATAAATCTTGCTGAATAAAACAATTCGCGTTAGCATTCAAACGACACGTGGAGGTCGGAAGGCCGAATGAATGAACTCCTTTATTCATCGTTGCCAGCCACGCGCTCTTCTTGCTTTTACGCACGTCTACGTACTTGCATATATATATAGTATTAAGTACAGGCAAAATTGTATATGTCAGTACATATAGCTGTGTATATGGCGAACCCTCGGTCGTGTTCTCGTGTGACAACTCAGCTCGAGTAGCCCGACAAGAGAGAACTTGGCATACCGAGAGCAAAGAAGCAAAGAAAAGGGTTCTTCGCCCCGACAACGGCGTAGTACGTACTCTCCTCTCTCGCGCTCTCGAGTACTACACAGCTTCTGCATTCGCTACGAGAGAGCAACTCCCTGTCACTTCACTTCTGCCTTCGTTAATAAAGAGATAAAGAAAGTAGAAAAAGAAAATAACAAAAAATGGGGTTGAGTTCGCTTGGAATTCGCTATTGCAGATGGCGAATATTACATGTCAATTCGAATATTTTTTTTGCCCTATCGATTTTTTATTTCAGTCTCAAAGAAACAAACACGATTTTTCAATGATTTTTACTGAAATCCAATCGCGAGATCTTTTTGATTTTTCTTTAAGATATTATTTCTTCGTAATAACAATATATTGTCGAAATTATGTGGAATAAAAAATGTCCGTAGCTGTAAGTCGAGAACTGACAGACGTGAAAAAGAGACTGACGATCGTGTGGCGACTGAACGGCGAGTTTCTCCGCCGGAAGTAAGCATCCACCGGTAAAGGATGACGAGGGGCAAAGGGGGGCGCGGCTTTCTCGCTCCCCGTAACATCACCGGAAGTCCCTGATATTCGCAAATATGCGGTTGCGACTTTTCGGTGGAGTTTTGTTGGAATAACATTCTGTATACCGACGAAATATCCTTCTCTCTGCTATTGTTTTCCGAACAATCTTATCTTAGTCGAAAACATTTTGGAATCGATATGACCGAATTCCTGGACTGACGAGTCATCCTGTTTGTTTGATTCGTTAGATTTGAAAGATGTGAGGTCCGAAAGCAAAACATGACAAAGGAGAGAAATGACAAATTACATTTATCTTTTGACTAAGAGAAATTTTCGTCCGAGTATTTTATATTGATTGTCTTAGACCCTCATTCCTGCTTTCCTTTTCCTCTCTAATTTGTCTTGTCGACAGACAGTCCAAGTGTTTCCTTGCCAATACACGTATAGATTGCGGAAGTAATCGTCTTGGCTTCCCGCCAGTTATGTACAACAGTGTAGTTTGAAATGATTTTTCTCTGCCAAGAGTTCGATGCCCGTATGTATCCACGTCTTTGCTTCGTCCCTTTTTTTTCTCGGGTCATTTGAGCGTGCAGGGCTAAGACGATAAAGGATCATTGAAATGGGGGATGTAATAATGTCTTTTCGCTTCATATATAACTATAGCGGTAGCAGCTTATGTACCCAAGGCTCACTTTCTTTCTGAATACTGTGCACATAACGCGTCATGTACATAAGAATCTTGAGGGTAAAAGGGACAAGTTTCTCTAGGCATTTCTCTAGCTGCATGATCGAGTATCCTCGATTCGAGGGTGCTGAAAGAGCTTGGGGAGTCTAGACGATAGATATATGTATATATATATATATATATATATGTATTACATGTGTATACTAGTTCAAGTAGCAAAGTTTTCGTCGGATCAACCGAAAGTCAATGAACAGCGACTATGGATTATTTTGCTTCGACAACTTTTTGTGGGTTATTCATCTTGAGAAATGTTTTCAAGGGTCTGAGACAGACCTTCATTTAGGAAATAAATTTAGTTACCACAAAACAGCAGTTTTTGATACTGTTTTGAGAATTTTTTTTCTATACCCAAGGAAATTAGATTGAAGGTACGATAAGAGATTAAAAAAAATACCACACCCTTAAGTGACTTAAATAAAAATACTGTACAGTATTCTGAAATTCTGAACTATCATATATTATGCTTAAAATTTATTCACTAACGTTATCGACTGTAACTCATTTTGGTTTCTTTTTTCTGTTTTCAGGTACGTAGCTCTTACGAATTTTGGAACCCTTCTTATGGTGTCTAAAAAGAACCAGAAATAACAGACTGGTCTGGTATGTATGAATGTACTGGAAATTAATTTATTAGTTATTAAAAAAAAAAAAAAAAAATTAAGAGAAAAGTGGAATAATCTTCTTGAAGAAAAAAATTATAATCTTTATTTTCAATTGTGTATCATTGATAAAAATTCACGTTTGATAATAGGAAACCTAAAAAAATGAAAAACATTACGTGCATTAAAAGAAAATTCTTTAACAATCAAGTCATACAATATTTTGTTTTTCGATTTTTACAGTTTATAAATCGTACAGTAAACTACAAATAATGATTTATCGTTTAAAAACATACGATAGTGAAATTTCGTCACTTTATCACCATCCTTGATTATGGATGCAAAATATTATTTTAGTCCTAAACAATGAATGCAAAAATGTTCCCAAATATAGCAAATGTGTTATTATACAAGCGACAAGTATTATAGTGACTTTGTCATCAGAAAAGCAGGACGCTGCGGTTTCCTGCATGACAGCAATCACCAAGCCGATAAAAATTCTCTTTTACCGTACCAGACATACGTATTATTTTCGTTAATACAACCATAGTGAGACATCCATATGGCACCGACTTGCCATTAATTCACGCATAACACACGATTTATGGGAATGACGATATTCTCGGGATGACGTCTGCTCACTAGAGAAAGACTATAATAATCCACAAGAGCGACGCCATCGAGTCGTCAAAGCGAATGAAACAGGAATATAATCCCTCAAGCGTAAAACGACGAGACAAACATCGCCGTCGACTAACCATGGTCTGTCCGAAATTTAACTATTGTTTTAAAATATCATATTGTAAATTCTGAGAAAGCTCTCTGAACTCTAATTTTTCACCGTATTTCTTTTTAATAAAATTTGCTCTATAAATTTTCACAAACTGGTGTATAAAAAGAAAAAAAACATGAAAAATGAAAGTTTATTTTGTACGAAATATTGGTATTTTGTGCAAATGTTGGTTGAATAGGATGCGAATAATAATAATAATCGATTCTATCGGAATGATCGACACATTGAAATTACCAATGGCATGTATACGCCACTTGAGTTCATGAATTACGCGGGAATACTTATGTCGTCCGTGACAGCCAACAGATAATCGCGTTTGCAGTTCATTTCATACTTCCATAATAATAATAATCATCATCATGTACATACATATGTTTTCATCGGCATTATTAAAAAATACATAAATGTATACTCTTTTATGTTGTCCAAATGTTGTAAAAACTATAGTATTCGAAAGATTTTTTTTATCAGCGAACAAGAATTTTAATTCGAAGTGTTATTCAAAATGGCCGTCCGAAATTTACAAAATATCGAATCAAATTTCAGTTTAAGTATACGTTTAACTACAACACGATTTAGTTGTTGAAAAAAAATGGCTGTAAATTAACTTTAACAGCTGAATTTTCGATTATGACAACTACAGTTCTATGTTCAAAATCGAAGATAAAAAAAGATTCTACAGGGTAAAGACTACTTTCATTGAAAAAAGACTGTAATTAGTGTAATACATTCTTTTTTAAATTCAACAATGAGGAAGTTGCAAAGTGTAAAAAAAAAACGGCGAAATGGACTACAGAGAAACATCTATGTTCCGGAAATTGTCTGGACGTCTGTTCTATTGGTGCATGGCTAGTGCCTCATTATAGCCGAGTGCATTTCCCGTCCAGCAGCATCAACGGTACCGACTAATTGCGCCTCCGTTCTTTTCTCGTCGCACTTTTTTTTTTATCCTCACTTTTTGTCCCTCATCTTCTGTCTTTCTTTAATAGCACAGTCAATATATATATGTATATATCTACCATTAAATGGTGTACTGAACCCTTGCCTGCAATTATATCCTACGCTTCGCTTTCGCGCTCGCTCGTCGGTGAAAATACCGCTTATTCGAGGTCCCTGACTCGTCGCTGGTGCGACGAACTGTCCAACCGTGAATAAAACACGCGTTCGAACTAAACGGGGGATAAAATCGATTTCGTCCCACGAACGGGAATTCCCTGCAAGTAAACATGCTTTGCGAAACTTTCATTCGCTCTACACAGTAAAAAAGAACGAAAGTAAACATTTTGTACATCAAACGTTGTAATGCTTTTTAAACAAACATTTTTTCATTACATTTTGCAATATATTTATTATTTTTCTTTTTTTAAATAGTTGTTATTCGACACTTAATCAGAAAATTACAATTGCAAAAAATCGTTTGTTACAATAAGAAATATTAAATGTTAAGGATACGTGAAAAATTCAAAAATTTCAAATCATCAGGAGTTTTTTTGATTCGAAAACAAATTCAACATTCCAGTTGGATTTGATGGACTCTTCAATTCACTTTTATAGAAGTAAAGTAGAAATACAAAGGATTGATTTTCATTTAAAAATGACGCCACTTCTATCGATGGTGATTTTTTAAAACTTGCGCAACGTGGGTTGCGATGGCTCACATGATGTGGTCCATTAACGAAGACGATCCAATAATATCCGTGATCGTGTGTACGACCGCGCCTTGCCTGCCAGTCCATATTTCTCTCTCTCTCTCTCTCTCTCTCTCTCTCTCTCTCTCTCTGTCTTAACTCTCTTTTCTGTCCTCATGGCCTCCCCCTTTCCAGACTCTGCCTATAAATACGTTAACTGCGACCCAGTTTTCTTGTTGAGGAAGCGAAAACGACTGTACCCTGGCCAGCTTTATGCACAGATGAAATTCGTCTTGGTGGACACACCTTGACTACATTATTCCAAATGATTCAATTATTACTTGACTACAGAAATATGAGGACTAAAGTTCAATTGACGTTCACCTGATGAAAGAAATTGGTAGGTTCAACGAGATCTGGTCAAGGAAAATGAATGTGAAATGAATGTTTAGATGGCCCAAGATTTTTTATTCTTTATTTTTCAAAAGTCATTCGGTTTAAGAGAACAATACATGTTTAATTTAGCGATATTGTGGTGCTGAGAAAAAAAAACTAAAATAAATCAAGAATCTAATAAATCCTCAACCCACTGAAACATCATTTGCAAAAAGGTCAAAGAAATACACAAAGTTATTTTCTCATGTACAATCTTTATCTTTAATATAACTAAATCGACCTTTATTTCCTTAACGCGTAATTATCATAAGACGTTTCATAAATCTTGACGTGCAAATGGCAAGAGTCCGAACGCCTGGAAGTCTACGATAAAAAAAAGAATATAAAGGAGTGTCGTTGAAGAAATAAACGATAGCGGAAGACGCATCAACGAAGTATCCTGTCGAGGATACGTGGGTTATACAGAACAAACTACCGGACATAACTGGGTCGCCCTTTTAGAAGAGTCAGCCGCCTCGCACCCTCATCGACGTCGCCCATAATAGGGCACGCAGGACCTACCCTAATTGGTTAAAATACAATGGGGTCACGAGCCAGGATGGCCTTGATGATCCCTAGAAAAAATTGGAACAACATCAGAGGCTTGCCAACGAGGGGGTTCGAATTTTCTCTTTCCGAGAACCGCAGAAACGAACAATAATAATCGTTCATCGTCCTTTTCCATTCGTATATTGCATTTACTCGACAAGATTGATGACTTTTGGCGTATTTCCAAAAATGGCACGTCAGCTGTTCCGAAAGTCGAGAAATTGCATTCTATCGCAATGAGTGATCGATCTATTTTTGTTTTCTCATAACGAGTCAGGTCCTTTTGGCAAAATCCGCCATATGTGAAATCTCGATTTGTATATTTTTGTTAATGCAATGGATCAATTGCTATTTAGCGGACAATCTAGTTAGGTGGAAATAATTTTTCATCTCTCAACATATTTTTTGTTTGGTGTCACAAGGCAAACCATTGTTATTTTGGGTTCTCATATGTAAAAAAAAATGAATACATAGATAGAGGGGATGCTTAAAGACGGTTGGTACTTGGTTTTTTGTTGTGTCCTATAGCGATCCCGGTTCCACAGGGATTATGTAAAAGTACTTCCTGTAACCTTTCGGAATGTAGGCGTTGTTCTTGTGTAGCAGAGCGCTTTTGCTGTCGACAACCTCCTCACTTTCGGTATGTGACATCGTGGAACATTGAGCACGTCCGAAGTCTTGACGGGCGATCAGCGTTAAATCGAATCTCGTAGGTGGACTCAACGAAAGCCCCAACGACATCCGAAGAAAAATGTGTGAACCCCAAAGGTCTATCCGATATTTTGGATGCTGTGTAACGCGTGAAATTCAATTCAAATATTTATGACTTAAGGGGGGAAAAAATTGAAAATTCGGACCTGGTGATGATGAGGAAAACTATACATAATGGTCGCTATAAAATACAGATTAACATAAAAGCTATTCTAAAGCTAAATAAATCAATAAATAAATAATGTTCGTTGAGTAGATAGAGAAACGGAAAAGAGATCTCTTAATAAAGAATCAACAGGACATTTGATGCATAATCCATCAAAGCGAATTGAGAGACAGAAAGTGTAGATATATATATGCTTAACCGGGCACGCAATCGAGCAGGGTCGTATCGATTCCGTATAGAGGCCTTTTACGTACGCATGCGGGCTCTCAATCAACGAATTAAAGAGTCATTGCTATTGCGCCACTCCATGTATGGACTACGCATGTCAAGAGTTTTGATGCGTCCGTACCTAAACGATGGGAATTAATTCAGTACCACGAATCGTGTCTCCGTCCACTGATTTATAGTCATTAACTTTCCTACTCGCAAGTCTTCGTATCGTCAATTAAGAATCATAACGAACAAATTTTTCTTCATTACGTTAATTTATTACTGACTAGATTTGTCACTATATGTCACTAGATTTTTTAAAAATATATTACAACTTGAAAATCCGAACAAAAAATAGATTTTACAAAATATATTTCATGCAAAATTAACTGATACCAGCAAATAAGTATTATTTTTAACAACCGGAAGTTTATTTATTTTTATTTTTTAATTATTTCATCTGGAAGGAAATTTATATTTTACCATAAAATCTTATTAGTAAATTTAATATTAAGTTAAAAATAAATTTGTGATAATTGTTTCTAATTTTTGAATGTCAATTTTTTTAGGACTGCTTTTAATTTTTATAAACTCCTATTAAATCAATGGAATTTTCGAAAATAATTTTACGAAACACCAAAATTCACCTGTTAAAAAATAGGAAATTAGAAAATGTTCCTTCCTCAATTAATAACCCACCAAAATATTTTTTTTAATTTTCTGTAGAGTTTTTTCATTTCCATCGTATAATACTTCAACTCAATGACGAAAAACACGGTTAAAAGAATAATAATAGTAGTCCTACTTCCTTCGTATAATTCAGCACGATGATAAAATACACAAGAAACAAAATTAAGAACTGAATTGAAAATACGTAATGAAATTGAAACCTTAAATCTATTACGTTTATTACTTAGATATTAATTTCCGCTTGTAATAGTATCGCATAATTTAATGAAAAAAAAAAAATACAACTGTAAATATATTATTTTGTAAATTAGTATCGAAGCTACATGGAAAGTCTTATGTATAACACAGGTCCGTGTCACCCACGTGTAATAATTGCTTCGGGCATAAGTTGAAGAAGTGGACAACGGTGCGTTAATGAATTTTCACCCCACGTCCACCCACGCGAGTGAATGACGTCGAGAGACGCTCCTCTCGACAAGACACTTGGCTTTCGTTGTGTGTGTGTGTTTTTTTTTGTAACGCCGTGACGGCACGCACTATCTGGTGGCGTCGCGCTTTTACGCACACACACGGTGAATTACGTACGTACTTCCTCCGCACGAGTGAATGAATATGTATGCTGAATTTAATTATCGAGTCAAGGCCGTAACTGTTTCCGTTGCGAGGTGCTCGAGCTCGGAATCCTTTTTTTTTTTTTTTTTTTAATATGTTACATACGATCGCGCGCCATCTCGTTCGGTGTGCGCGCACGCGACCAATAGGCATTCTACGCCTATTCTGACACCTAGCGAGATAGAGAGTATAACGCCACGCATGCATCAGGGCGTGAGTAACAGGTGGCTGTAATCTCACTATCATAATTATCCTCTAAAATATAAATTAAGTCTCGAGAAGTCGCTTAAAATCAACAAGAAAATGCATTACTGCTGATGACTTATTGAAATTTGAAAAATTTCATTTTTCTTTGTAACGAAGTTTATTTTCGATAATTTTCATTACATTTTTTCACACATTTATAATAATTAATCCGATTCTCCAAATAGTTGAGATTACTTTATGAGAATAATATCATTTTTATTCTCCAAAAAATTTAGGAATTCTTTTTAAATAGATAAGACTTTTCGTGCGAAAGAGACTCGAACAATTAAACTAATTATTTTCTATAACAAAAATAATTTTTTTTCTATTTTTTTTCCTCAATATATTATTTTCAAGATAAATAGTAGAGGACGCAGTAACGATTCTTGCAACAGACATTCTATCGACTTTTTGTGTGTGTGTGTGTGTGTGTGTGTGTGTGAAAAACTGTCTCGAAATAAAGGCGAAACACCGTCAGTGTTGGGAAAGTAAACGAAGCTCGAGTGGGTGGAGGAAAAAAGGCGAAGGATATCAGGAGCTAGATAATGTACCTATTTGTAGGCTTTGAAATTGTATCGATTCGAGATACTATCCGACGACAGTGATTTTAGAGTTTTGCATTGGATTGTGTATAAGTGGACGAAAATATATGTATAGCATATATACTATATCGTAAAACACACAAGGATAAAGTGTGTGATGGGGTCAGCTCGAAACACTCCCTTTGACACCATTTTGTCTCTTATCAATCAGGAAGAAAATCGATATCATACAGCAGACAGTAAAAAAAAAAATACATTGTAAAATAAAAAATGTCCGTTATTAACAAAATCACGATGAAAATAAATATTTCATGAATCAATCGTGGGATGTACCAGTGAAATATTAATATTTGATAGCCTTCTTAATATGACTTTTTAAATTAACTTAAAAAATGTGAGCAAAGAAAAAGGAAGAAAAGGATTATTTTAAATAATGTATTTTGTGTATTTCGAGATGTTGAAATATTATTTATCGGCTTCTGGCTTGTTTGTATTACTCTCCGTGGGTTTGCGAGACCCTCGAGCCCTTCTCTTCTGCAAAGCCCACAGGTCTATAAAATCATAAAATTCACAATTGTATAAGGATTGCACGTGCTACTTATGTCAACATAAACCAGTAAAGACGAGAAAAAAGAAATTCACCGCAGTTTGGCTTCTTCTGTGGTTCGTTCGAGTGGAAAGCGTTAAAATTATAGAAAAGGGGCGAAAGAATTCGTTTTATTTTTTTTTTTTCAGCCCCCTATATACGTTGTTAGTATTATGTACATTGCCGAACGTGGCTCTTCGGTGGCATTGTTGTGGCACCCTTCTTTCACAAAGCACGCGCTAAGAGGGCGCGCGTGTAAAGAGGGGAAAAAAAGAAATGAGGGGTCGCTGCTGTAGAGAATGTTTTGTGAGAGATGAAGGATGCTTTTTTGACCCTCCACAGTAGTATTCACGGTTAATTAAGGCGTGCGAAACGCAAAATATGAAATCAAAGGAATATCAGAATTTATGCGATTATATACACAATTTAAAAAAAAATTATATTAGTATTAATAAATGACTATTAAATTATAGTAAAAAATGTAATTTATTAAATATCTGTTATTAGATTAAAAAATAATAATTCCCCACGTCTAAAAGTACTAAAATTGTAATACAATACATTTTTTTTTTCGCTATAACTTAATGTTGTAAATTGTCACTCTGTGAATATAAAAGATGTTAGTTTATTAAACTATTTCGAGAATTCGTGGAGTTTCAAAATCCGAGATATTTAATAATACCGAAACATCTGAATTCGATGCTTAGACGTGCGTTGAAAAAAAATAAATAAATGAATGAAAGATCGAGGTGTCTTGAAGCATTAAAAAGAGACGGCTGTGTATAGAAATGAAGACTATTAAACTCATCGTTGAGCGACGAGAAATTAATAACGGGTATAGTTATAGACCGGAATATGATGCAAGTAGGTCGCGTTTACACTTTGCTGGTCGTGCGTTCCTCGTTCTGTATGTCATCTCAATCATAGAGGCGTCGCGGCGCTCTATCAAGCAGTCTAGCAACGTTTCTATGGGTTTGCGTGCGTGCCTACAATTAATAAAGCTGTTCACCGAATAACAAGCCGCTGAGAATCGAGTGTTAGAAAACAAAAAAATCCGATGAGAATCGCCAGAGTATCGCTATTTGAGATTCGGTCAACGAACCCTCGAAAAAGAGTTTAATTAACTTAAAATATAACGAGATTCTTATATTTATGGACCTACTTAAATTTTTCAAACATAAATTTTTACAACGCTTTCAAAAAATCCAAACTTTAGGACTGAATTTATCCAGCCAATTAATTCTAGCGATTTCGTTTTAATCTAGATGTTTAAAAGTGTTCTCTATATTAAAGACAAGAAATTATTATCAATGTTTTTCAATTTTATTTTAATCGTAATTTTTTTTTCATCATAATTAAAGACAATAATTAGATTTTGCGATTATTTTTTGTTAATACAAATTTTTATATATAGACTTGATTGATATTACAATTCATTTAAATGAATTTTCTGGAGAAAAAGGCTTCTTGTTCCGTCAACGATAAATAAAACTGACTTCCCGGGTTCCAAATAAAGCACTTTCAATAGTTGTAAACAGGATCTCTCACTCGGAATGCCACAACTCGTGTTTGGTAGAACGCGCGGTACATGAAATTCGACATAGACTGAGTTCCCGGATCCGGTTTACACACTCGTGTACACGAATTTAGAGTAGCGTATCTCCCGATGGTGTTCTGCCTCGTGCTTTTTCCACGTAAACCAGAAGATTTGAGGGCACGTGCTATATATACATGTACATGTAAAACACCCTTTCGTTCTGTCTCGTATAAACATTGAGATTACTATCGTCGAACCCCTTCTTCACTGTAAATCCAGCGTGAACAAGGCAATGAACGGCGTGCATACAAATGTGATGAAAGAACAAAACGCAGGGCACGTGCACACCGGAAACAACCCCTATAAAAGAGATGGGGCAAAATGGTCAACAACCATTTTTTTAACTCTAGTTTCAAACAGTTTTTCCCATTTTTGGAATTCTTAAATATTTTTATATAATATCGAATTTTTTTATACAACCAAATTATGGACAATTAGCTGAAAATTGTTATTAGGAGGAAAAATGATATTTTTTGTTAAAAATATTTTTGTAATTACATTCTTTTTTCTTCCTTTCATAAACATTATTTTTCTCGCATTTCACGTTTTATTTATTTGCACTATTTTAGATATAAAGAATTTTTGTAGAAAATTAACAAAATATTAGTTTTGGTTATTATTATTATTATTATTATTATTACTTTTTCAATAAAAATGTTCTGTCGAATATTTTGCACTTTCGATATTTAAAAGAGCGTCTGAAAGCTGTAAACGGTCGTTTTTGGGAAAAACTATATTTTTTTTTACTTCACTGTTCATTTTGCCCTACATTCGTTGTGCACCCATTTTCCCTATCCGCGATCTTTCGTGACATTCGACTCTCGACTGACGATTACATTGAGAAATAAATATAATAAACGTGTAATATGACAATGACGCTAATAAGAATAGCAAAAGTGGAAGAAAAGGGTTTTTGTATAAGATATACAGGGAACAGCATATGTGCATTGAAAAAAACGATAAAGCCTGACAATATAACGCGTGTCGGTCCTCCCAGGGGATTTTCTATCGTCTCGCTTTTACTTCATTTCTTTTCTTTGCATTTTGTTTTTTCTTTTTGTCAGCACCTCGTAAAAAAAAGGGTTTTGTTTACGAGGCGCGTGCCCTTCATTGTTTGCTATGTGGGTTGATTGAAAACAAAAAAAATCGATCATTGTGAGGGTGTGATGGACATTCCATTATTTTTTTTTAATAAGTCTTTTATGGTTTTACAATGGTCAATGGGAAAAATGAACTTTTTTGCAAAAAACTGCATTTTTATTATCGGTTTGCATAAATTTGGTGAAAAAATTGTAATAATAATTAGAAAAAAATATTTTTACCGTTATTATTTTTATAAAATAATTCAGCTATTAATCTAGTTATTATTTGTAAGTTTTCAAATTATAAATCAGTAAAAAAATAATAATTAAAATATTTAATTTTTTTACTCAAAGACTCGTTGAACATTGTAAAAATATTTTTTTACAATGTTTAAAGAAGGCTTCTAAAAAACATCCTGGTGGTTATGAAAAGTTGACTCAATGTTCCAAGAAACCAACGATGACGAAATCATGCTGGTTTCCTGGTCGTTGACGAAGCTTCGGCTATTTCCGTCTGTGCTAAAACGTTTAGTACTGCATACACGTTTATATGTCATGCTGTGATATTATTAGAATAAAAACTATTCGTGGCCTGCTTAGACGAAAAAATAAAAATTACGAAACCTTCCTCTTTACGTCATAATATTAACCTCGTTCACAAAGCTTTCCTATGAGTAACGATACATTAATCATTTTTTTCTTCCTTATACAAAGGAGAGTTTCTGTAAAATGGATCAAAAGAATTTATTTAATTCTAGTACATCAAGTACAGATTAGCAAATTCTTTTTTTTCCCTTTCAATTGGTTTGTCGTACAAGTTCAGATTTTGCAAAATTATTTTCTGCAGTGCACAATTGAATGTTGGAAAAAAAAAGATTAGTTACAAAAAGATTAATTTCCATTTTGATTTGTTTGATTTTCTGGCCTTCTTCGTAATAATAAAGATAAACTTCCGGTGAGTGTTTGTACGATGACGAAAGCGGTATATGCGAGGATCTGCATCAACTACAATTTGCGGCTAGTATGTCAGCGTGCCAGTGCATCGCCGGCCTTAACTGCAAATTAATGCAACGCACACATCTACATGCGCCTGCATAGAATACTTTTGAAATTTGATCACGCACGGACCAGTTTATTATGAAATGCATCTCTCGCAACGTGGTGTTAGCATAATACTTAGACAACGAAGGGGGGTTGTGTGAGATTTTGTGCTGTTGCAGATTTAACCCAAGAGAATCTCCATCGAAACTCTCCCAATTACAGTATTTATAGATTGCAGCTGCAGAACAGCGGGAGATTTTCTTACTGCGAACGTTGTTACCATCTCGTTCGCCAAGCAGAGAAACCCCCTGGCACGCCAACTACTCCACTACAACTTGCTCTACGGACATATATATTCTTTAACATGTTGTACTTAAGGAAGTTCGATTTTTCAATCCATCGAAATGAATGATACATTTTTTTGATAGAAACTTAAAGCGAATCACTTGAAATACAACACAAGAACTCACGATTTCCTATTCCTATATTTTGAAATTCAATGAAAAAAGGGGTGAAGGATAAGGAGAGAAAAAAAAATGAGTCCATGCACGCGGTGCCGAGGACTTCCGGTGTAGCCTGATTTTTCAACGAGCACGATTTACACTCGAACGGTAGGAAAATACGTGCTGCGAGCCAATGTAAAACACATGTAAGCTGTCGCTTCCGTTATTTCAAGTACTCCAGAGCTCGAGCACGCGCCACATTGGCTATGCATATTTCGACTCTCCTATCCCGACACTTTCTACTGTCTATGTGAAATTATCGTAAACAGAAGGCATAGACTCGACGGAGAAACAGACACCAAACAAATGATCTTCTCTGGTAAATATACAAACGACACTTGAAGAGCAAATACGACAAATGAAACTTCATATTCCATTTGGTGGATGTACCAGTGAAAAATCTACTAGAAGTTGGTCGAATTATTACCACTTATTTTTTTGTCCATTTTAAGTGTTCGTAGAATTTTATTTTTCATCTGAATTATTTAAAAAATTTCGTTAAGAAAAATGAAATTAATCTATCCACACAACCTTTGTCGAAGTAGAAAAAATAATTTCCTCACTCTAATGAATTTCACCCTCAAAAGCAATTCTCGATGACATTCAAACCAACGAATTCAATAAAATTCCATTCAATCTCCCTTCGTGGTAACGTTAATTGTAACAACACAGACTGTAAATATTGGCAAGCATATGCTAGTTTCTCTTACCGTTCGCAATGGCGATCCAAATGGCCTATGAAAATGCTCGTAACCACCAGCATCCCCATTAAATTTCATCTCTCCATGCGGCAGTCAATAAATTGACGGAAGTGGACCACATTGGTTGATGGGACAGCTGTGAAAATTTTCCTGCTGTTCGGCAGGATGCAGCATCGGGTATAAATTCTACCAAGACACGACCACATCTCTTCCTCGTCACACCCTCGACATTTTTTTTTCTCTCGCCCGGATTCTCGTTTCCTCAATCAGCGCCGTTTCTTCACGGACAAACGACGAGCCAACTGGTTTTTCCCCTGGTTTATGGTGTGTATGTATGCATACTGTGCCGTAGGGACGAAAGAAACCCTTGAGCTACCCGACACCCTTGTCGCAAGGGTTGTTTCACTCTGGAGAGTTAAGAAAGAAGAGAGAATGCAAGAGAGAGAGAGAGAGAGAGAAATGCGTTGTCTCGCATGGAAATAATGGAGACAAAGAGGACATCAAGACGAATGCATACAGTATCAAATACCTTATGTATGAAATTTTATAAGTACATGGAACATCATAGAACAAACCAACACGGCGTTTTTTTTTTCTAGTATGTTGAGGAAAACATTAGTCATTTAAAATTTTTTTTTTTTTAAATCCGCTTCTTTCACAATCACGAAAAAGATGTAAATTTATTTTTCTCTTGTGTATGGGTTCTTTTTTTATTTTGTAAATACTCAACTTGAATTTCAAATTTTCAAGAGACAGTTGAGTTGACCTAAAATGCCATGTACACGTATAACTTGTGTATTTATGTATTTATCAGACGGTATATAATATGTATAAAGTACATATATGCAAGAAGAGTATAGACTCGGGGAAACACACGTAAGAGTTGCGTGCGTATTAAGGGAGGATCATGTACGTCTCTTGGGGGAACGCTCTCGAATTATCGGCCCCTTGAGTGTGCGCTCCTGTAACAACCATTCGAAAGACCCTTTGAACGTATTGAAACCTGTTTATATGGGATACTCTGTCATTTGATTTGAGATTCCAATGCTGGGCTACAGTGGACGATACCCCATAGCATTCGAATGGGGGGTTCTTCTATGAGGGAAGTGGAATTAAATTTCATATCAATCGAAATACACCCCCCTACTACTAGTAGGGGATCCAAACGTGGATCTAATTTAAGAAATTATATAATTAAGATGTGCTTAGGATTAAAAAAAAAACAAAACAAATTTTTTTTTTTCCAATACAATTTTTCTTCATGTAAAAATGACAATATATTACAAAATAAAATAAAAATATTATTTTGTAAAAATAAACACAAAAATTGTGGACACTATTGTTTCATTTTGTAATATATATTTGGCCATGTTTACAAGAAAAAATTGTTCTTCTTACCTAATTCCTTACTAATTTAATAAAATTATTTTTTTCGAATTTAATACAAAAGCTTTAGGAATTGGGTGAAAGGAGATTTTTTTCTATCTTTCCGAAAAACTTGAGCTATCTAAATTTCCCTGCTCTCCTTGAATACCATAAATTATTATTTTACTCATTTAATGTATGTATATCAGTAGAAGCGTAGCCTAGAAAAATCGTCGCGGCTTCTTCAAAGCCCGACTACGTCCTACGCAGCGCCATAGAGAAATCCTTTGAATATGTGTATTTATCTGGTCGCGCCTCGTATCCACGCCTTGTGCCGCTACGCAGTTGCGGGTATACGCATTAACGCGTAAATCATCCATCCGAACAGATGTGGATGACAGAAACCTCGAAATCCCGGAACTTCGCAGCCTACCGTTGCGTTATTACGCACAGTGCCGTCGCGTAGTAAAAAAAAAAAGCAAGAGAACGCACATGTCCCGGATACGCCACCGCGTCTGCGAGACAGACGGAATATCGCAGGCTGAACAAAAAAAAACGAGTCTTTTAAGCCGTTGTGAAAGATATAGCGATAGTTAAAGAAAGAAAAGTCGCGAGAAAGATCGACTTGTAAAAATACCAAAGTCTTCGAGTTGGAGAGGAGAAAAATAAGCTAAACTCGTACTTTTACGGCTGCCCATGTTAAATCGGATGTGAAACGAACGTTAACGATCGTCGTTAGGTTCAACGTTGCGTGCATGCAGCTCTCTCGTACCTTGGATTTGTGATAACGTTCCTTTAGAGAGTCTCCAATGTGTAGTTTCGATACAGAGGGGAGACGACTGTGCAATTGTCCACAGGCTTCCCTCTTTCATTGCTTCCGGTATTTTACACAAGTCTCAATTGCAAGATATGCACCTCTTTGTCCAGGCTAATTATCCTCTCGAAGCGACAAGGAGAGACTGCAAAAAGAAAAGCGAAACGACTTTCTCGTCCTGTTCGGGCTTTTGAAGATTCTGCATCCAACGATTCCTGACTCTGTGGAACATTGAACGAGCTTTCGCGCGGCTCATTATCCGCAGAACGTAAATCGTGCGGACATAATGATTGCTAAGCGTGAGCATTATGCACGGTCCCCTTGGCGTCCTTCAACGCTTGTAGCGATATGACGCTTCAAAAGATTCTCCGATTTCTATATAACGCTTGCTAAGCTACGACGTACTCAAAATGAACTTGATAAATTTGATGAATTTCATGAATTAATTAAATTGATATTGTCTGGTTACAGATATCGCAATGGATTGGTCGGATCATGCACTCTGGTGGCCAGCGAGAAACCATTGGCTCACCAGAACCAGAAGCACACTTGATCAGTACGGTGTTGCTGCAGATGCACTTCTTCATTTCACACCGATGCACAAAACCCTGCGGGTTCAGCTGCCCGATATGCGCTGTCTCGACTGCAGAGTCGACTTTTCCGTCAAGACGTTTAACGCCGTCATCAATCTCTGCAAAGAGCTAGGTAAAAGAAAACAATATTTTTTACATAAAATAGACACAAAAGCTTTTTGTTTCCTCGAAAACAATACAAAATAGATTTATAAAGTTTTAATTCTTTTATTTCTTTTTAAAATCGCAATGTCTGTAAATAATTCATTTTATGCTCCG
This sequence comes from Perithous albicinctus, assembly GCA_964016905.1. Classification (NCBI taxonomy): domain Eukaryota; kingdom Metazoa; phylum Arthropoda; class Insecta; order Hymenoptera; family Ichneumonidae; genus Perithous; species Perithous albicinctus. The sequence continues at coordinate 27,731,999 of OZ024690.1, read as the reverse complement.
GAATAAGTACAAGTAATCTCTTATACGCCAGTTCTTGAATAGCACTTAAAAAAAATCTATTACGTGTTTTACCGCAAATATGCAGAGCGTGGGTTTACAAATGTCATGGTAATCAGTCGCAAAGAGGAGTTAATTAATAAGACGAGCAATTGAGTACTGGTCACGCGAAGGTCATGTTACTAGCCTCTAACGCGACCCAGGGACACTTGGATTCGTGGCGCAAATGGCAACGCCGTTGCTCTTTAATCAACCAACTGGGTTAACGAGCTACATAATAATTCTCATAATGGCTTTAAGGACAGAATGCTAAATAACTCCAAAGCCTTTTACAACGCAAAACATTCTCACGCATAAGCCAAAAAATTCCATCCATTTTAATAACTTTTATTTCACCAGATTGAATAAACAAAAAAATAAGAATATTTTCCTCAATTACTTTCAAACCAGTGAGAAAAATTCCATTGCTTAATTAAGATAAACAATGGGACAAACGAGATATCGAAATATGTTCTTAATCTTAAAGTTATCTGAAACGTACGAATCTTTTGATGTTGCTAACTGCTATCATTTAAATTCAATAATACTGAAGAAGCAAACCTTATCAGATACATGAGTAAAACGAGTAGTTGGTAGCATTTAAAGCAATAGACTCCCTTCAATTACCCGGTATTCGAATGCAACACTGCGATATGAACCGACAAAAGAATTTGTCGCTATGCAGGAATCTACTATCGCGAGTGCTAATTGCGTCCACGAGATTTTTTTTGTCGTTAACGCGAGCATCCCGCCGGGTGATGACCCGCTCGATAGCCTTTTACGTCTCATCGTGCCCGCGAATAAATACACTTCCTAAAATACGCGTGTATTACACTACTTCTAGGGAATATCGCGTGTCTCTTTTGAATAAAGAAAAAAGATAGTTGTGTGCCACGCGATTTGTTATAGAACAGTCACGGTCACCCTCTTCATATAGATTTTTATATGTATATATATATATATATTTCTTAACATTAATGTTTTTTTTTTTTTCAATGCATAAAAACACAAAATATTTGTTCTATTATATACTATAAATATTTATAGTTAAAACTAAAATATATATGTATAAAACATCCTTATTTTAAAAAATAAATGAGGATTTAATTTATTTTTCCTAATCAAAAAGGCATAAACTCCAAATCTGACGTTGCATTTTTTTTTTTTTTATTTCAGGAATAAGACATCCAGAAGAATTGTCATTTTGCAAACCTCTGGAGCCCAATCATCTTAAATACAATCTGAAGGATCTACCGGCAAAGAAGAAAATCGAGAATCAGAAAAACGGGCATTTGCCAGCCGACACAAATACATTTATCCCGGTGAGTCAGAGTCCCCGAGGTTCAAACGGCAGTCTGGATCAAAGTAGTCCCTTCATGTGCGCTCCGGTTACCCCAAACAACCGAAATCACAGCACACCAATTAGTTCACCAGTTTCGGTAAGTTCTTTTGCCATTAAAAAAATTTTATTACCAACTCTGTTGAGTTAAAAAATTATTATTATTATTATTATTATTATTATTATTATTATCTATTAATTAGAATTATAATGATAATTAGCAAACTGGTACATGGAAGAGAAACAATAATTCGTCCGGATTTGGAAGTACAGGATCGTTCAATGCAAATAACAGCACAATGAGTTTGGAAGCTTTGAACGGCGGTCTTACAGAATCTCTTGCACAGAGTCCATCATCGATATCGCCGGACGTTCGTGCAAAGTTAATAAGGCCAAAAAGTCTAATAGAACGGGCGAGAATGAACGTCGCGTGGCTTGACTCGTCGCTGTCGATAATGGAACAAGGAATACGTGAATTTGACACACTAAGACTTAAATTCAAATTCTACTCCTTCTACGATCTCAATCCGAAGACCGATGCCGTCAGGATAAATATGATTTACGAGCAAGCCAAATGGCAATTGCTCGCTGAAGAAATTGATTGCACCGAGGAAGAGATGCTCATGTTTGCCGCACTTCAGGTATTTCTTTTTTTTTTCTTCAAAACATTTCATAATTTTTTTTTTCTTCTGATATTTTTCATTCCAATTAATTAGTAATTAAATAATTTCATTGAAACATAAACTGTATATTTAAATTAAATAAAAATATATATTGCTTAAAGAAAGCATTTCCTACATTTTCAGAAACAAAAACTCATAAAAAAGCACGGAAAATATTCTCAAATATTATTAATATCTGGCAAATTATGAAAATTATGTGAGGGAGGGAGAAAAAAGCAAACCGCGTCTTATATAAAATTTAAAAAAAAAAGCGGGTTCCTCGTTTAGAGGATTTACGTCAATACAAAATAGAATCAAGAGTTGTTGGATTATGAGCGCGTAGGTTGCGTATCGGCATTAAATCGCGAACCTCGCTTTCCCCAATCGGACCAAGTTTGGCACGCCAAAGCATCGAACCATCTGCAACCAATTCAAACATGTACGATCTCCACCTCCGCAATCACTGTTTCAATACAACACACAGACGAGAGCTGAGAGGTAGCGAGCGTTGCGCGACGATACTCCGTTCTTCCACGTCCCACGAAACGACATCCCACGTCATTGACCTCGTCCTCCTCTCTTTTCGTGCATAAAACGAAGTATATCTGTCTGGAAATATCCTGCAACTTCGTGTCCAAGCGAAAAGCGGAGATCGATAGTAGACGCTCGGACCTTCGTGATAGCATCGCAAATGAGCAAAATCTATTTTTTATTAACATTTTTTCCCCTTTTATTACTTCCTCAACAGCTTTGTTTTCATAAAAAAATACTTTTCATGCCAGAGTACTCGATAAATGCTCTAAAACGATAATGGGAGAGGCTTTATAACAGTTATTTAATTATTAAAAAAGATAATTTTTGGTCATATTGTTGTAGTTCTTAAATTTGTTGATAATCAATAAATTTGTTTAAATTTGTTTAAAAATCAGGTACAAGTAAATCTTCAAGCAAGCGTGCCACAACCGAGTTATGAGACAAACGGAGGAAATTCGCCAATCGAAGACGACATTGATGCAGCCTTGACGGATCTCCAGGTGACCCTTGAGGGCAGCAATATCAGCAACGGACCCAGTGACATCACTCAAGTCCCCGAGCTAAGCGACTATCTGCGTTTCTTCAAACCAAAGCGCTTCACTCTCAAAGCTTTCAAGCGTTACTGGTTCACGTGTCGCGATCTTCAGCTAAGGCTCTACAAGTCCCAAGAAGAGTCAAACAGCTCGGAATCACCGGCATACGTAATCAATCTTCGCGGTTGCGAAGTCACACCCGACGTTAATCTGTCACAGGGCCGATTTGGCATCAGGCTCGAAGTACCAAGTGCCGATGGTATGACAGAAATGTGGATCAGATGCGATACGGTTGGTTCAATTGATGTTTCAAGTTTAGAAATATTTGAAATTCCAGAGATTCTAGAAATTTTAGAAATCCTAAAAATTTTACAAATTTTACAAATTTTTTTAAATTCTAGAAATTTTTGGAAATTGTAGAGATTCTTGAAAAATTCCAGAAATATTTTTCAATTTTTGTATTTTCAAAATTCTACGGACTTTTAGAGATTTTAAGTCTTAAAAATTTTTGGATTTTCAGAAATCTAAAAAGTTTTAGAAATCGTAGACATTTCAGGAATACTACAAATGTTGGAAATTCAGAAATTTCAATCTAGAGATATTTTAATTTGAAATCTATGTTTTATATAATTGATGAAATACATTTAATTTATGAAATTTTGTTTTTTTTTACACTTGTCGGCAATAAAGAATTTCGTTTTATCAGGAACAACAATACGCCAAGTGGATGGCTGCATGTAGATTGGCTGCAAAAGGACGATCTCTCGCGGATTCCTCATACGAGAGCGAAGTCAATAGTATCCAGGCATTCCTGCAACTGCAGAGACCGGCTCAGGCACCCGCAATTAATCCAAATTCCTTGGACATTATCCCAGAGGATTACGTAGCACCGAGGTTCGGCAAGAAACTCAAGGGAAAGGTAACGATATCCGTTATTTCTTTTTATCGAAGAACGCACTCTCGTTATGTGTACAATAATTTCAGAGTTAATTAGTTTTATTATTATCAATTTTTTAAAACGTTATCTAGCTTGTGCAAAGGATCTTGGAAGCCCACGCAAATGTCAAGGATCTTCCACTAGTCGAGGCTAAACTGAATTACATAAAAGCATGGCAATCGTTACCGGAATACGGCATATCGCTATTTGTCGTTAGATTCACGGGAAAGAACAAGGATGAATTGTTGGGTATTGCCAACAACAGGCTCATGCGAATGGAACTCAGCAGCGGCGATCATTTAAAAACCTGGAGGTACAACACGATGAAGGTAAGATATTTACTTTTTTTCAGTTTTTCAAATATTCATTGCAGAATAATTTTTAAAATTAATTTTGTTAAAAACAATTTTAAAACAAATTTTGCAGAAAAATGATTAAGTATTTCTTTTCGTATACAACGAATAATAATCTTTGCTTTTTTTTCTTTTCAGGCGTGGAATGTAAACTGGGAGGTAAAACACATGATGGTACAATTCGAGGAGGAAAATATAATTTTCGAGTGTCAGTCAGCCGACTGTAAAGTTGTACACGAATTTATCGGCGGCTACATTTTCCTGTCGATGCGATCGAAAGAAGCGAATCAAACACTAAACGAGGAAATGTTCCACAAATTAACCGGTGGATGGATTTAAATTTCTTCCATCTTTCACCCAAATGTTACATCGCTTTTTTTTTTTTTTTTTTTTTTTTTTGTTGAGAACCGTCTTTTATTAAACAATTATTCTCGTGAACTTTGTTCAGAGAGTGCATTTTTTTTCAACGACGATCGTGAGATTCCATTTAAGGGGGAAGTATAAAGAAAATAATTAGTCCGCGTTTGCCAGTAAATCTTGCAAAGAACGATCCAGCAAAATAAAAGTTATTATTTTAGTGCGCCAGTCTAATAACGAGTGTGGTAGATAGTTTAACTGGTTAAATAACAAAATATCCAACGACAAAATATCCGCGCAACAAAAAATCCGCAGCCTTAATATCCGTGCATTATCCAGGCAACTGATTCCTCAACGGAATATCCGCACGACAAACCTAAAGAACCTAAAGAAATCATATCAAGTTTTGTCACGCATTTTTGTGTTTAGCCGCGGATATTTTGTTGCGTGGAAATTCCGTCGTCGGATAAAAAGTCGTGGCACGCTGTAACTAGACGGATCGAAATATCGAATAAATAAACGAAAGGGGAAAGAAAATACACACATTCTGTCAATTATCGCGTTTATCAATTCATGGATGACAAATATTAAAAAAAAAAAGTTCTTATTAAATTCTTTGTCACTGCAGAAAGACAAATTGTGTCCCCAAATACGCACAAACAATTTAAGGAAAGACTTCATTAATTTCAGTTTAGAAAAACATTGTTTTTCTATCGGTAAAAAAAAAGATTCGTATTTTAAAGAACCATGCGTTTAATTTTTCAATGCTGTTTTGATAATGTCTAAAAATTCACAGATCCAAATATAACAAATTGTAGGGGGAAAAAATCATGAAATTTAAAAAATGTACTTTATACTTCAGGAAACTCTGAAAATTCACAAGTTTTGTGAATTATGAATTTTATGAAATTTATAAAAATAAACAAAAATATAATGTGAAGTTAAATTTATTCTAGAATTTATTATTTGGATTCGCGATTTTTTTTACCGATACAGAAGCAGTTTTTATGAAATCGCTGGAGTTTTGCCTTTAAACACTCCGACTAATCGTAGCAAAGAAACGCATTGCGTTTTTAGGGCTTATATTTTTTAAGAATACAGAAATTTAATTAAAAAAAAAGAAGATTGTTCTGTAATCCCGCGATAGAGAAATCGCGCAATATATTGAAAATCAATCGTCGTGTTTGAATGGCGGAGTTAATCCCGGAGGATCAATAATTATTTTCAACATCACAAAGGTGCTTAAAATCCTCCGGGAATGATTTTCCCGATCCTCAGACACGACTCTTAAACGTAATCGTGTAAATTATTTGTTATTTTTAATGTAAACTATATATATCAAAACAAAAAAAAATTACCTGTATCGTTATTATATATTATCTGCACATCATTACGTTATTATACATATGTGTATGTATATGTAACCAAAAATTATAGTTTTGTATATTAATAGACGATAGATGTATAATAAACTTAATTATTATTAATGTAAATCCTGTGTTTATTTCTCCGTATTTCTAACAGTTATTTAAAATAAATACCAACCAGAATTTCATGAAGTTTCAGATCTTTTCAGGAACATAAGTCGAATTGTTTTTAATGGCGTATAAGAAGAACAATTTATTAGAGAAAATGTTTGCTTTGTGAAAAAAAATGAAAGACAATGAGAAAGCAAAGTGCCCATTTTTTTTTGTTATTCAGCGTTTACAAAATGAATGACGCTCATCAAAACGACGATCAATAAAAATAAAATCTTAATTTTCATATAAAATGTCAAAATGTTTTTTAAAAAGTTACGAATTTTAATATTGATTAGTGTGATTTTTCATTGGTCCAGTCAGGATTCACAAGAATCATGTTTGACCATAGATTAAGCGAGTTTATTCGAGAATTTATTGGATAGGAACTGACGACTTTGGCGACGTGTCTTTCCTAGAATTGTCCGAGATTTTTCCATTTGCCATATGACTTGAAATTCCGGAGCCCTTTAATGCCGAAAGTGCCATTCTTGTTGCTGGAGAAGGATTTCCGGTTCCGACGCCACTTGTTCCTCCACCACCGTGTCTTATCTAGTCCATAATAATTGTTTCTAAATTTATTCAACAATTTTTATATTCCAATTTCAGTTTTGTTTTTTAATTTACTAATTAAAAAAAAAAAAAATCATTAATTAGTAAACGACTTTTTGTTACTTATTTACCAAAATTATTTTTGGAAAACGGGGCATTTCGATTTGAGAAAACAATTTAATACTGTGTATATTTATGAATAAAAAAAAATCACTTAAAAAACGTAGGATTACAATTTGATAAAATAATTGTTGACAATTTATGCTCTTGAATATTACCTGTGGATGTATGGGCGGTGCCGAGTGAACTTGTCGTCCAGCAATAGACGCTGATTTGTCTTTTCTATTTCTTACCCATTCGTGACCAAGAACTCGATCCAAAGTCAGTCTTAGCGTAATATCCGGTTCAAGTATATGTCTTATAATGCTTTTAGCTAACGGCGACACAGTTTCCTGAACTCTCGTGCGAAAAACCCAATTTTTCGACATCTGATCTTTCAGCAATTGTCTAAGATTTTCATCGTTAAAGGGCATTCGTCCGTTTAGCATTATAAATAAAATAATGCCGAGTGACCAAACGTCCGCTAGTTTTGGATTGTAAGGAGTGCCAGACACGACTTCCGGTGCCGCATAAGCCGCCGATCCGCAGTAAGTTTGACTGAGTACTCTTCGTCCCTGATCGTCAACGCAAAATCTTGCAAAACCAAAATCTGCCAGCTTAACATTGAATTTACGTGAGAGTAAAATGTTCTCGCATTTCAGATCACGATGAGCTATATTTTTGCTGTGAAGATAATGCAAACCGGAAGCCATTTGACGAAACCATAATTTTGATTGTTGCTCTAAAACCGGACCGTTTCGTTTTACGAAATCAAGCAAGTCGCCGTTATCGGCGCAACGCATGAAAATAAAAACACGAGGACCGCGTTGCAATATACTGTGAACCTGAAATCAATGTAAAAACCATTTTTTTAAATATGAATTTGAAAGATTTCAAGCTGACTTAAAATAAACACAACTTTTTCTCAAATATTGAATTTAAAAAAAAAATCGAAAAATGTTACAAAAAGTATTTTCAAGTAAATACATAAATCTATTAAATTATGATTTTAAAAAGTGGCTGAATTGACAAAGAATGCTTCATACATGAGATAAGAATTACCTGAATTATATGAGGATTTTCGATCTTGGTCAGAATTTCGAGTTCTCGAGGAAAAAATTTCTCCAAACAGTCGAGAGGAGCTTTTTCTTTGTCAAATATTTTGCACGCAAGGCGCATTTTTTTCGAGCTCGTGCCGTCGACATATTCAGCAAGATGCACAGTGGCATAAGAACCCTGAGGATTTGGATAAAAAAGAAAGAAATGATTTGATTAACAATAAGAAAAAGTACGTATTTGATTCTAAAAAGACATCATCTCCAACCTGTCCAATTTTTTTTCCAATTAAATAGCCACGCTGTTCAAGAGCGTTCACCTCCGAATTTCGGGGGCTCAGTTTCGTTGCCATTCCAAGATCTCTTCATTGGAACATCACAATAACATTTCTGATAAATGTCGCTCAAAAAAAAAAATGCTGAGGATGATTTTTTGTCTTCCTAATCGTCAAAGTTTGAGTTGTAAAATGGTTTTTGATTTTTCCACAATGATCCCGACCTTCATTGAAAAAGCTTCTTGCACCAGAATTTTGGGCATCAAGTTCTCGAATCTGAAGTGAAAAAAAAATAGTATAGAAAAATAAAATTTTCAATAAAATGTTCGACTTTATAGGACACGTAAAAATAGAGCTATTATTATATTCCTTTATTTAATTTTAATTTAGTATTGCTTTTATACGAAATATGAAAAAAGATTAATTGTTAATTTTGTCAATTGGGTTATTCTTAAGTTTTAAATAAACATACCTAAAAATACCCAGATGACGAGCACAACGACGGCTCTCCGGAAGTTTGGCGCGTATATCCGAATCGGTTGGAAGCATCAAGCAAGCCCCAAGCGGCTCCTCGCGCCGCTTTTCCACGCCTAGCCGCGTATCGTCTTTTGAAGATAAATTTTGACGGAACGAGAGATTAATAGACAAGAGTCGACGGTTGAACGGTGCACTAGGAAATTTTCTGTGGCTCTCAGACAAATGACAATTGCGAGCCGGTTGCCACGGGTCACTGCCTAAAAGCGGCAATTCACGTTGGCTCATTGTATTCACAAAGTTTTCCTACTTTATTAATCACAAATTAAACCCGTAAACGAATACTCTTTTTAAAAAAATCACCAGAATGTTATTTTGTCATTTGTATAATTTCTATGATTGGTGTATCGTTAAAATTCATAATTTCAATCATTTTTTTAAATAAGGTAGCAAAGCAAAATTTCGCATATTGCTCTCTCATTACCTCAATTTTTCCCAGAAAAATAGAGTATAATACGAGAGCAATGTGCAATGTTTGTTCAGTAAATTATTGACAAATATTTTAAGAAACAAAACGGAATAGCATCCGATGATAGAATTGTCATCATGGATTATTAAAATTTAGCTTTTGCTACTTTCCAAGCAAATCAATTTATCTTACACTATGAATGAATTTTATTCTTTAGCGTTTCTGTTACGTTGTTTAATTAGCTGCTAAAATATTTGTAAATTTGTACATGTAACTGTGATAAGCTAAAAATTGATATTGATCGTTATATTGTTGTACTTTTATTAGGCGTAAGACTATTAATTACAAGAATCCACTTTTATCGAGTATTCTATTCTGTGCCTTAAGTAAGTCGTCCCGGTACAGTCAGACTAAATATGGGATTCTAAAAGAATTTCGAACACTTCTCCATGACATAAAAATCTGTTAAAAATTGGGCATATTGAAGGTGGTGCAAAGATTGCAATGTTATATTAACAAATTAATTAAAACGTGAATTCTTCAAATAATTAGCCGACAACCCAACTTTTTTAAAAATGAAAATGATTCATTAATTTTTCTGAATACGAATAAGTTTTTTCAGAATTTTTTATTGTGTTACTACAATTGTCCGGTCTACTAATATGTTATATTTCGATCTCGGATTCGTAAGTGTTGAAGAAATAAAAGAGAATGCATGTTTTGAGATTTTATAATTTTTTTTTAATTAAGCCAATTTACACATTTATGAGTGTGAGTGAGTTTTACGCGGCAGGGTCGTCGCCCTTTGTGGTACGGGTGTAAATGAGCTGGGCATGATGTTGCACGACTTGCTTGATGAGTCCCTTCTGTTGAAGCTCTATAAGCGCTCGCCTCGCCAATGATCCACGAATTTTCAGCCTCTCGCTCACAATCGACGGTGTTATCAGTTTGTACTGAGGTACTTCTTTAAGAAGTTTGTCGTATGTGCCCTTATCGAATAACACCTGGTTGTTCAACTTGTCGCGAACTTTTCCCTTGGACCACTTCTGCAAATATTCAAAACCGTTTTGGGTAAGAATTACGCAATTTTTTTTCTTTTTCTTTTTTATTTTTTTTTTGCTTCATCAGTCTCATTAAACCAGATTTGAACCCTCATGATTTTTTCAGGTCAAAGAAAATTGCATCATTTGAAGTTTTTTTTTTTGAATACATAAAACTACAAAATTCCTATTTTACTGGCTTTAAACAAATGACAATAAATTCCAAAACTACTGCAATTATATTAAATGATATTTTACATTTATTTTTTATAAAAGAGATCGTTACTTTTAAGAAATAAAAATAAATAAAAAATATATTTTTGACTAATTTGGGAAAAAAGATAGATATTTAATTAAATTATAATAAAATTTTCTGTGAAATAGAATGCACCTTCTTTTTGGCTTTGCCACCAGATCCGCCCTCCTTCTTCTTCTGGGTCTTCTGGGGTTGCTTAGAAGACCCCTTTGTGTCCTTCTTAGGCGGCTGAAATAATAGATTTCTTCTATTAATATTGTTTTACTAGAATACACAAAAATTCAGTAACTGTGGAAATAATTAATCAGTCTCATTAAATCAGTGTTTTTGCAACCATGGGTTTGTCTAGCAAGAATATTTTGCATCATTTTGAATTTTAAATAAATAAGCTTGCAAATGTCCAAACTCGAATTATATATGTAACAAAAGGTGATTCAGTGCAGGTGAATATTTGTTTACAATAGGAAAAGCTCTATAAATAAATGATAAATAAAAAGACTAAAAAATATAGTTAAAAACTTGACAAATTTTTCTGATATTAATCTGAAAATAAAAAAAAATTCTTTGATTTTTTAAATATTCTCTACTCTTCAAACATAATAATTTACAATTATACTTGAGGATTTTTTTTTACATAATCAAAATACTATCACAATCAAAAGCTTTCACTTTTTGCCAAGTTTATTTTTGTCATCGATAGAAAAAAAATGAAATATACTTTTTTTCTTGTTAAAAATCAGAGGAGCTATTGGCCTTGACAAATTTATAAATTGTTAAATAGTAAAGCTGTAAATATACAAGAAATACTCGGAAATTACATTTAAATGGTTATTAAAAGATAAATTAGAATTCTACTCTGCACCACAATTTTTTTTTTAAATCAGTCCAAAGCATTAGTTTACAGCCAATATCCTAACATTTTGAAACCTTTTTTATATTTTTGCAACTGTGGTAATCTGGATTTATGAATACGTAATCGTCATTACAAATAATCGTTTTATTTTAGCGAATATGATGAATTAGAGTTGTAACACATTTTTTTAAAGTTACTCCAACAGACGCGATGAAATTTTGTAGGTTAGATTTTCCAAAAAAAAGTTTGACATGAAAATGCCGCTAGCCTGCCAAGAAACTGAAATGAATGAAAGCGCAATTGAAAATGGTATCGATGAAAGTCCAAAAAAAAAAATCACTGAAAGTTGAAAAAAGTGTGCTAATTGTACATTAAGTGGGAATTTTGATAATCAAGACCATGTGCTCGTGAGCGTTGAAAAAAATACTCGCGACAATTGTTACAATTGTTGCACGTTATGCCTGATCACCGATCACGCATATTTTCGTCAGATATTTCACTCGTAGTTTGGCACATTTTTCGGCACATATAAGTCCCATTAATGACGATTGTAGTTGAAAAATATTGGGAAAATCACTGGACACGATCCACTTACCATGATGGCTGACGAGTCGGAAAGACAAGGGAAGTGTTCGATGCGCAATCGTGAATTTTCGTTGCGTCTCGTCCGGAGGAACTGAAGAAATGGCTGTGTTCAACTACGTGAATCAAGTCCTAGAAATTTGAGTGGTAAAGTGACTGGTCATTTTTTAAATCCTCACTATCTACATTTCTTTTACCTTTATACAATTTTATCTTTAAATATTTAAAAAATAAATAGATCCTTATAATATTTCGTGTACGAAAAATTATACATAGAAAAAAGAGTTTACGATAAAAATACGTTTTTTTTTCTTTTAGTATTGTTACATGTCCAATTGTAGGCGGTATTGTGAATTTACCGGTAATTTATGTTGGTTACTAAATTTTGGTAAATAATGTACTGCCAACCTTTAAATACTTATTATTAATTTTATATAAATTTTATGTAAAACATTGCGAATTGCTTTAAAAACATTTGAATTGTCGTAAGATAATAAAGCTTCTTAACTAACTTAAATAACAAATATGAAAAATGTCGTTTTTTTTTCGATTTGAAAAGTTTTTTACAATTAACTGTTCTCAATAATGCCAATTGTGGAATAAATAATTTCCGGTAATATATAAAAAGACATTCGGTCACTTAACTGTCACTTACCGGTTACTTTACTGACCTCTCATTTTTCTACTTCCCAAAACGCAAATCTCGCTGAAACACCCTTAAAACGATAAGCGCTTTAAAAAAATGAAAAATAATTTCAACAATTGTAACTTTTATATTTTAATCTTATCGGATTTTCGTATTTAACTAGACGTTAGAAATACAGCGAGTTGTCAGTTTGACAGGAGTGGCTTTAAGCGTGTTCAACATGGCGCTTCACGAAGCATATTCCACAGCCGGGAATCGAAAATCTATGATAACACACGAAATATGTATATAATTTAATAAAAAGTCTCGTGGTTGTACGCTTATTTTTTTTTCTGCCGTCCGACACAGCCAGATCTGAGCGGAGACGGTGAGTTTTTACGAAATCAATGTTTCTTAACCTTCCAACACCGTAGACGTGTCATCGCAGTGGTTTTTGACGAGCAAAAAAAAACGACGAAGTTCTTGCACTGTAAATTGTGATTGGACCACCACCTATGTGTGATCTCGTTTACTTGGCTTAAAATTCCCTTAATCTCGCTCTCGATCGCCAATTTTTTTGTTTGTTTTTTATCCTTCAGTAGAGCAAAAACGACATACGAGAATTTTGCATAAACAACACGTGAGTTGTGATCCATAAGGTAGCTTAATTTATTGTTATCGTTTTTCATCTTTTTTTTTACTCATATTTTTCTTACATAGATTTCAATGATGATGTGTCATATGATTATCGTACAGTTTATAAATGTCAATATAATTCTTTGAAGAATTAAAAAAAACAGATTTTTTTTTTTTTAAGTTATATTTAATCAAGCTGCAGTTGTCTTCAATTTTTTAAAAATGTAATTTTTCATAGATCATATTGTGTGTTATCTTGTTGTCAAAAAGTGTTAGAAAGTCTAATAATAATTATGGATAATCCTTGCTGTTTCTATTAAATTTTGCAATTTTTTAATTTAATTTTTAGAAAAAGGTTGTTTTATCTTGGTTTTTTGTTGAATAAAAATTTATCTACATTTGCAAATATTTTAAGTATGTGTGAATTATATTTTGTAAGCTTAAATAATAAGATTGAGTTTAAATAAAAATGTCTTTGAATTTTTTAATAAAGTAACTAATAATTATTTTTTTTTTAAATGTGTTTATAAAGTTGCAGTTTATATAGTGTAACGTTAATTTAAAAAAAGATATAAACAATAAAAGTAGATTGTTGCAAGAGAAAATTAATTAAAAATGTTTGGGCTTAAAAAAAAAGTTATATAGTTCTTAACTTTATTGTATTCTTATAAAAGCAAAAGTAAATAAAAAACATCTGTAAAATTTGCTTCAAATTGAGATTCTGGCTTGCGCAAAATAACTATTACTTTCTATCGCATTTTAACTAAAGTTTTTGTTTACAGGAGAAAGTCAATTGATATGAAAGTGATTGTCAACGAGAAAATTGTTGAAAGGAAATAAAGTTGAAATCTCTCTTGCACCAATCTGCTAAGGAAAGCGACTTAATGTGCAATTGTCTCAGAGGTATGTTTTTATATTTCTTTTCGAAGAACTTATATTATTTATTATGAAATTTACTAAATTTTTAACTGAAAGATAAAGATTAAATTAAAAAAAAAAATTCTTAACTCATGGAAAATCAGCTAAAAAACATTTCTGTTGTAATAAATACAAATACATAATCACATGAATTACATGGTAATTATATTGTATTTTGAAAAAAATTACAGATCTCTCGTGACGGTAATCAAGAAAAGAAACTACTGAAAAAAAAATCATCGAGATGCTTCCATTAATGCACCGTGACTCCCGAAGCGTGGGCGGCCGTATAAAAGAGAAAATTCACAATTGGAAGCGTTTGATATTCTCCGATCCAAATACCCGCAACTTGTTTCTCTTTCTCCTGCTAAACTTATCATTCGCCTTTGTCGAATTAACTTACGGAATGTGGACAAACAGTCTCGGTTTGATATCCGACAGTTTTCACATGTTTTTCGATTGTACGGGTTTGCTAGCGGGTCTTGCGGCCTCGGTAATAACAAAATGGCGAGCAAACGAGCGTTATTCATACGGTTACGTGCGTGCGGAGGTTCTCGCTGGTTTTGTAAACGGTTTATTCTTAATATTCATCGCATTTTTCATTATGTCCGAGGCGGTCGAACGGGCAATCGAGCCACCGGAAGTAAAACACGAGAGACTTCTCGTCGTTTCAATTCTCGGTCTTTTGGTTAATTTTGTTGGTATATACGCATTTCAACATGGTCATGGTCATAGTCACGGTGGTCACGGTCATTCGCATGGTTCAATTGGCAATCATGGTCATTCGCATAATCACAGTCATGGTAATAATTCACATAGCCATGATCATCACAATATCGAGATTGATAATACATTGAGTACCGGAAATTCACAAATAATGACCGGTGTTTATCTTCACATATTGGCCGACACATTGGGCAGCGTTGGTGTCATTATATCGGCATTATTGATGCAAATGTTTGGCTGGATGATAGCAGATCCAATTTGTTCGATGGTAATAGCGATACTCATTTTTTTGAGCGTTTTAAAATTGATAAAAGGATCAGTTGCTGTTTTGATGCAAAGACAGCCGGAGGAATTGGATCACGCTTTAACTCAATGTTACAACAAAGTGACACAATTAGCTGGGGTTTATAGCGTTCAGGAGCCACATTTTTGGACGCTCTGCTCTGATATTTACGTTGGTTCACTTAAATTAGAAGTAGCGAGAACTGTCGATCCGAAATACGTCGTTGCTCATACGCAAATGATATTCCAAGCTGCCGGTGTTAGGCAACTGACCGTGCAGCTTGATTATGCACCCATGTGATCCACGAACGCTGATAAGGAAAAGGAGAAGAAGAAGAGGAACGATAATGTGATTGTTTTCAATGCGGCTACGACAATTTGTGGCGTTTGTCAGAAAAAAGCGCGTAATAACGCTCTTGTGCAAAACATTCTCGCGATTTTTAAACTGTTCGGATGTGTTGTTAACAACGGCAGCGGTTACAAACTTGACTTACAGATTGTTTAAAAAAAGAACATCAACAATATGAGAGCGTGTTTGTGCGCTTTTTTTTCTCAAGAATTCTGATTGTTTTGTCACGCTAAGCGCGGGAATTTTGCGGATCTGGGGAAGACGAAATATTGATTATTTCATTTGGGTAGGATTATTTTTTTTAGCAAAAAATATGTTATCTAAGTAAAAAAAAACGTACTTTTCGAGATGTGGAATGTTTAAAAAAAGCTTTTATGTATTTAAAGAACGGAAAGAATTAATTGGGTGTGTAAAATATCTACGAAAATATAAGAAAACGGTTTAATTAGCAAAAACATGATAAACAAATTTTCTATAGGTTTTAGTTAGTAGAGTCTTTTAAAGGATTTTTCAAAAACCTCTGGAATTAAGTAAAAAAGTAGAGCCTCCGTGAACATATAAAAAACATACTGCGAACTAAATAAAAATCTACCAAAGATTCTTTTAATAAGTTCACATAGGTTTTACATAGTTAAAATAGTCCAAGATTTTACTTCTTTAGTTGGACTTTTTGAGTCATACAAATTTATTTAACACTGCATCTCGAGATCAGTTAGCAAGACTTTTATAATTTTTTCACTTGCGTTAAAAAAAAAAAACTACTTCCAGAATCTATCATAAAAATTTCCATTCGAAAATCGCAGTATTTTGCCCCCAAAGCGGCTTTTGTATCTGCGCAAAGTGTACAAATACCTTCAGAATTTTTTTTTTTTTTTTTAGGAAATAATTCATATTTATTAGATTAATTTAACTATTTTTTTTTTCGTCGTACAGTTTATCAAATGAGCCTAACGAAACCGGTATTTGCTGCCAGAAATGATATTTGGGGAAAGCGTTGAAAAAAAAATCTCGTTTTTTTTTTTACGAACTTTCGATTGAACTTGTTTCCGACAAAACAATTGTTTTTGCCAAGAAAAGTCAATGAAAAGTCGGTAAAAAAAAATCAGGGAATAGAATGTGAATATTGGCCAGCGTGGCGATAAATGTCTGTAAAAATATTTTTACTTTTTTACTCGCGCCCTGCGAAAATACCGAGATAACAAACAATTGTATATAATTTGTGCTACTTTGTGAACTTAAAGAAGAAAAAGAAAAATTCGCTTCCGTCTCTAGCAGAGTAACTCAATTATAAAGAAAAACATACCTCATTGACTCTGTTATCGGTCATCACTGGTCTACCAAACTTAGGAAAAAGACTCGCGGCTCCGATCATTTTGTAATTAAAAAAAGGAAAAACGATTAAGCTTATCATCCCATCCATTTTTTTTCTTCAAGTAATTACGAATTAAGACGCGAGAACAGTCGACACTTTATAAGTGTTGAAATTCTGTCGCTGCCGGGAGGATGAAATTCCATCATTATTGCATTTATAAATATTCGTGCTATGTAAAAAATCTTGACTGGTATTAAAACCGCAGAAATAGAGTAATGATCTTTTTTTCGAGAAAATCGTCTCAAGATTTAGTCCAGATTGAAAATACTTTATTAAATTGCAGAACGAAATATCTGTAAAGAAGATTTTTTTGGCTAATAATTTTGAGTAGAAACAAATAAAACAGACAAAAATATTTACAAAAAAAAGATGGAATCTTCAAAATTGAATCTTTAAACGACCATAATTAATTGCCACCATGATTAATCCAATTGTCTTGATTCTACGAATTTCAACGACTTAGGCTGGTAAATTATGTATCACTGTAGTTGAATTTGCTGCGCATAGCGAACAATATTTTCTACGTAAATAGGTGATGGATGAATAATTAGCTGCTCGAAAACTTTTTAACCGTGCCCTAAAAAAATAAAAAAAAAAAACTGTTAAAAATATCGAGTACGGAAATAAAAGTTTTGCGTAAAAAAAATTTCTGGCGTTTACTGTGGAAAAATTATCTGGCCATAATATTTAAATGTGTAGTAATTGTGAAACATTCCAATATGCGACTCAGAGACTGCAATTACGATCTCTGTAAAAAAAAGGACCTCGGAAATCAATCAATTACGTACAATCGTGATTACGAGGCCAAATGGTGCAATGCCGATAGTCATTAGGATCAAAAAAAAAGGAAATTAAATACCTGTAAGCGATACAGAGTAATTAAATAAATAGTTCGGGGTCTCAATTTAGCCACACTGTAAAGAAAACAGAAAAAAAATTCACTTTAAATTTAATATACGGAATTTTTTTAAAGCATAAACTGTAATATTAAATTTAATATACAAATGTGTATGCAACGGTCACAAAAAAAAAAAAAAAAAGAATAATATCATGATTAATGTAGAAGTATTTTAATTAAAACTCTTAATTATATAATAAATTTAATGTGCCAGTTTATGTATAAAAATGTTGGTATCGGATCATTAAATTTCCAATTTTTTTTTTTAGTGTAAGAACATATTGTAATTGCAATTATTACATTGGCATTAGACACATTTATGGAATAATCGATATGCCTGAGTCGATTTGTAAAAGCGTGGGAAAAAAGTGTATGTGTTGGGTTGTACGACAATGTTATGTTTTACGAAGAATTTTCTTAACTATATTTGATGAAATATGTACCTTACCTATATATGAATTAAAAAAAAAAAAGAATGCGGAATTCGCGAAGAAATATATCGCGGATACCACGTGTGTACATAATAATAAAGAGAAGAACTTTTAATCATTTGTTTTTGTGAATTTTCTTATCTACGAAATTATTTTGAAAATAAATTCATACCTTGGTGATAATATTTCTCTGATATAGTGAACTGAGTGAACTCCAATTTTTTTTCTTTTGCAACATTTTGCTAAAGTAATCGGTCTGTTCGAAAAAAAAATAATAACAATAAGTAGAACAAATAAAAGTTCGTTTGATAATAATTTCGATCGACATTAACTCGCTGATTAAAGCATTAATAGGTTTAGCTAAAATACTGTTAAAATTATTTAATAAGGATATGAAAAATCATAAAATTTTCACGAATCAACATGCACTTTATTATTATGTAAATACATTTTCTGTGAAGGGATACGGTATATTGATAACGTACAATGTATACGTTAAAGAAAATAGTTCAAATCAAACACATATTACATTTATTTCGAGGATATGTGCACACATATAAATACATAAATATTTTATGATAAAAGCACTCGGGACAACACCGCACAAAGTGTAGAATTTCTCGAGTCCCGTGTGTCTGTGTGTGTGTATGTGTGTGTTTGTGTAAATTGGCGCGATTCTAAATTTTCATAAACATTGATTCTCCTTTCGCACATTAAACTCGTATTGTATACATGAGAGACTGCATTTATTTATTTATTTATTTTTTAATCTGGCAATCGCTTCGTTTTGATTACCATTCTCAATCGATTCTATATTTTATTTACATAGCAAACTATCAAATATAAAAAAATTCGACGAACACCCGTAAATCGAAAACCCTCGTACCTTAACTCCCATTTTATTTTATAGTTTTACTACGTTTTTGCTAAATCTCTAACATTTCTATATAGAAATTAACTGGCGATAAATACTTGTTTTATTTGTCAAATGAAAAAGAAAAAAAATCGTCCATATAAAAGATTATTTTCAAATTAATTTTACAACGTGTATAAAAATATCTACTGTAGAATAAAAGAAAAATGTAGTTATGCGAACTTAATCACTGAACTATATCGGAAATTATTTTTTAGTAAACTTAACGCTTCATTTTCTGTAAAATATAATAAACAATAATAATTATAAAAAATTGTATCTTCACATTTGTTTTTTTTTTTAAATAGTAGATTTTCTTGAATATGTTAAATTTCTTTAAAAAAAATAATTTTATAAACTTAAAGCGTAAAAATCTTGAAATTTTCACAGAAATTAATTTTTGATAATTTATATCTATACAGAAATGTTGGAATTAGCAATGAATATAATATCCATTACGTTTGTTGGCTTTTTGACGATTAGCTGATGATAAATGGCGTGGAAGTCTATATTTGATATATCATTTTAGATATATTACAATTCCCACAGGCAGTTGCTGTTGCAACGTATTTCCGTCGTCTTCGGAAGTCGTACAGAGCCGTAGTTTTCTTTTTTTTTTTCTACTTACGAGCTTTCTATGCGTAGAACTGACGACGATGGACGTTTTCGTCAAATCGGTTGAATCCGATTTTAAAGCTGTAAGATCGATATCCCAATTGTACCGATAATTCTAAATAAAACTTTTTTTCATACTTTAATTGCACCGGAAACGTATTTTCATTTTTTTTTAAATCAACATTTTATATCGGCAATATAATTACAATATAATTTAATCATGTTTATTTCTCTACTTGAATAAATAATTTACCGATAAATTACGATATGTTACAACAACAAAAAATATATATATTATAGTCCCGAAAAAATATAATTTTTTAATTGATTTACGCTTCTTTGACGCGTTTCTTTTTCTTTTCAAGTATCGACGATTGGGACATCAACCTCAATATAATTGAAATTTTCTTAAATCATCTTATTCTACTTAACGACAAATTCGTTAAATAAGATATTCTCTGATTATTCAGCCACATTTTTCTTGAAATTTTCAGATATTTTTTTTTGTTATAATTAGTAGGACTTTATTACTACCTGAAAGTATTTCTTGTGAATTCTCTTAGAATTTTTTTTTTCTATAAATATGGAGGAGTTACATATTTGTGAATTATTTATATTTTGGAAAAAAACGCATAGAAGAATTACAAGGTAAAAAATGTATATTTTTTTTATAAACGTTTCAGTGAAATTTTGATTATTGCATATACACTGAATAAAAACAATTTTTATTTTTAAAAAAAGTAAATTATATTATTTCAAAAACTTCTGTAAATTTTGTTAAATTACATCTTGTACTTTTCTTGTGTGAATTTTTCCTTTCAAAATATAAATAGATTGAAAAAATGTACCCCCTGCGTTTTTTAATTTAAAAAAATCACAGAACGTGCTTTTAAGTATCATTAAAATTTGGCCTATGGGAAATATCTGAAAGCTAAGAAAAAAGGTTGCTAAGAAGACAGAGAAAATCTGTTGCGCAAAAAAACAAAAAAAAAAAAAAATAACAAAACCTATTATATATACGTTGTGGTTTGGCAGTCGATTTTACAAGGTACTCCATAACATTATCTTTTTTTTTTTTACAATAAGATGTCTCGTTTTCGCCGTTTTAATAGCTACTTTCTCATATTTTCCTCACGTATTTTTTTTTAGTTTATCTTTCCATACACTCAAAAAATATATTCTTGAAATAAACATTTTATAATTAGCCTAAAGCAAAATGATACAATCATAAAACTACAATTGCGTGCTTCAGCCAATTTTCTGCATTTATTTTAAGAATAAACTTTGAATGTATTTTCGCGTTTTTTTCACTCGCGAGAAATGTTCTCGCCAGTCACACTAAAGTTGTTTTACCATAAAATTTCTTCAATTCTTCAACAAATCCCACCGTTAAAGCCATCATTTTTGAAAATCAACTTCTCTCCCTCTCTTTTTTGTTTTATTGGACAATCCACGTTAATTTTCAATATTTCATAATATTAATATTAATAATATTCATATATTACTCTTATTTTTTCACGTTTCTTTTTCTCTTTCATTTCATCGTATTTTACAATTCGAACTCTAACAACAATACCTAGTATTTGCAACAGCCTCTTCGAGTATTATTCGGTTATGTGTCTTGGTCACGTTATAATCGACATATAACGCTAAATTAAGTAATAATCAATCAATCAATAACGTAATCGTTAATTAATCAATAATAATCTCAATTATCGCAGAAATCCTCTCTTTCTCCTTGTAATGATAGAGTCAAAATGCGCTACATTTTGTCCCGACCAAAAAGTAGCAAAAGTTTTTTTTTTTAAATCCCGAAATTTGGATTTGCATCATAATTCTTTTGGGACGTTAAAAATTCGTTCTGAAATGTCTCGATGACTCTTTCGAGTGTCTTCAGAATGGAATTCTTCATAGAATTCATAAATTCAGTGCAATATGGTCATCATGACCTTTTTTTAATTTTTCTTTTTGAGTCTTCACTTCTTTTTCCCTTTGCCATTTTTTTGTATTTTAGTGATTTTTAATCTGCAACTGGAACCACCGGTATAAATGACTTCTGCTCTTCCGCCTTCTTCGACTGCGGCTACCAAAGCCTTTATTGATTTAACATGAATATCCTTGGCACTGATTTCCAAATTGCTGCCGGGAAAACGATCTCTGATGCATTTACCGACGTTTGAAGCTTGGCTATCGGTCATTTTCACAGCATCGAGGCACAACCAGGTAAGATTCTGCAGATTCGAAAGAACCGTTTGAAGAAAAACATGCTCCATCTGTATCTTTTTCGCGCTGTCAGTGACAATGAGACCGTTGACTTTAAGAAAGCTTAGATTGCAGAGTTTAAGATTTTTCGATATCTGACGCATCGTACGTTCGCTGTCCTCGAGGCTAACGCGCCAAAAATTTATACGAAGTGATTGGAGATTACGGAAGTTTGACGCGAGACATCCGAAGAAGTGCTGAAGAATTTTGTCGTCGATGAAGAGAAGGGAACTGCTACTTCCACCGATCTCGGACTTGTCCAGGGAGAGATCCAACTCGCTGAGGGATGTAAAACCAGCGAGGAATGGCAGCAGAAGAGGACCGCGTAAAGCTGGTCGATCGTTTACTGTCACCTGCAAATACCACGGATATGTTATTACGCAATTCGTGAAATTCAAAAGAACAAATCGAAAATTTTTTAAATTACTGGCATAGAAAAAAAATCACCACAGTATTGAATTTTCTTTTCTTTTTTTTCGTGATATTTGATGCAGCGCTTATTAGACGAAAATTCTGGTGCATCGATATACAGCTAAGCCAGATAACTCGAGGATCTTTCTCAGCGTTGATCCCCTCGAGGGAAATCAAATGGATATAAACAGGACCACACGTATATTTCCGCTTTCCAAGAAACTTCCCAGCCATGTTGTACACGTCCCTTTCAATTAGCATAAATCCCTGAAGTCGCAATATGCAACGTAACAGAAGATTTACTAATTAAATCAAGAAAGGTTTGTGAAACACAATTGCACTATTAATTCTAATATTTTACTTCGATTAAAAAAAAAAAAAAATGTTAAGAATTTCAGAAAAGGTCTTTTTTTTTTTGTTGTACGATTAATAAAATTATGCATTTATATTTAATATTTTTCGAAATTGTCAAAAATTGTTATAAAATATTTGAAGAGAGTAATTCATTTTTTAATTACGCTACTTTACAAAAGTTTCTTTAAACATTTTTTTTTTCATACTCAATGTTGTCCATATTACATCAGTATACGGAAATTAAATTCAATTAGAGTTCAATTATCAAGGTAATCATACAACGTGCATAAATTTATACTTTCATACACTTCATTGGTAAATTTAATTAAACCCACAGCGCATTAAACATATTATCAATTAATTAATTAATTAGTGTACACAGTATGAAAAGAAGAATGAATAGTGGAACATTGCAAATTGCTTCCTGATTATATTTAATTTTTTACAGCTTTGTAAAAAATGAAATATTTACCGTTATGAAGATTTATGAAATTAATGAATTTTGGCTTCCTCATTAAGGTAGGTCAATTTTAAAGAAATTGATAATTATGAGGAAGAAATTTCCATTTTCAGAGTCTTTTTAAGACCGTTTTTATCAAACTGTGCGTTTAATGATTTTAAAATTCTTCATACGTAAGAAAAAAAAACAATTGTTATTAAAATTCTTTTTAAAAAATCGGTGACACTTTATTTTATATTAAACAAATAAATTCTTGTCTATAACTTGCTAAACAATTTTTTTATTCATGAATATTTCTTTCGCATTGAATTATCATAAAAAAAATGATATTCTCGGTTCATGAATATAATTTTAAACAATAATTTGCACAAATTATATAAATTTTCCTTGAAATTTTTTCAAAGATCTTTTTATAAAAGCTCCAATATTCATCTACAATTGCACACAAAAACAAATTCTGATATTTTTTTTAATACAACCAAAATTCATATAAAAATATATGAAATATAAAGACGAATTCTACAGTTATTAGACACGAATTTACGTAGCGAACATGGCAATGCTCTTGCGTTACGGATTAATTTAAACGACAGGTGCCGTCGCGGAAAACCGGAAACTCCGGTAGAGACATGACGAATGAAAGAGCTATGAATGAATTTCATCGTATGGAACGAGATGCCTACGGTCTGTAAGTATATATATATATGTACTCGTTGTAAAGGAAGATATTCGCTTCTCAATGCAAGGCAATGTGGATGCCTTCGGGCCCGATAGTTATTAACATCAGTGAACGTGAACATATTCAAAGCAATAGCGTAGAAAATGGAGGATAAACTTTATAGCAATCCATAGATCCGTGTGCTTCGAGGATTACCCGTCGAGTGTGTGTGTGTGTGTGTGTGTACCGACCCAATTCTTCAAAATACCCGTTCACCCAGCGTGTAATTACGATGCTTTTGTATTGGCTATGAATGCATTCTGTCGTTTATTATTATCGAAATTGGATTATCGCGTGTGGCACGAAGCCAGAGCTTCCGGCTAGATCACATTTCCGCGCTACGCTAAATATTTATCAAATTACTTGACGGCATTTATCAAATGTTTAGCACATCATTAATTTTGCAAATTGATGAATAAATTACTCTTAACTTGTGATTTTAGGTGAATGGATTACTGATTTAGCATCTCATTAATTTTTCCCGCGTAGATTATCTTCATAATACATTTTTATGGAAATTTTTTTAATGTTCAATTCATTATATATTATATGTATAATAAGTTAAAGAAATATGCGTTTCTTGAAAAATGCAAACTTACCTTCAATTTTTTTCAATTCCTAAATATACAATTTATTGTTATTATTTTTGCTTCTAGTATTTAATGAACAAAAATTAGGTAGAAAAATCTAAGTAGCACTTAGATTTTCTATCTAATTGGAAATATAAAGGAAAAATCAAATTTAGATTTGATTTTGTTTTCTTGTATTTCTCTTTGTCTTTGGTTAAAAAAAAAAATGTTTACAAAGTGTGAATTAATTGGTTTTTTAAAAAGAATTCCTTAAGAAATACGTTTATTAGATTAGATTACTTTTCCAATTTTGTTAAACTTGGTTGAAACGTATACGGAGAGAAAAGTTTTTCCTCAAATGATAATGGGCTCATTATATTTTGTGTCTGGTTAGCGGTGTGTTCTGAGAAACTCACTTGAAAACCTGCCAGTCTGAGGAAGACGATAGTTGGACAGGCAGGGGGTGGAGCAGCCCTGAGGAGCTCGGCGCCGGCGTCGTCTCGTCGACCTAATCGTGAGAGTGGACCCTCGTGGACAGCGAGATGCAGACGAGCATTGCACAGACTGAGCTCTCGGACGCTCGTGCACATCAGTAACTCCGAGAATACTGCCAAGCTGTCGGATTCCTGTGAATCACAGAGACAAGTCTCAATGAATTTCATTAGTATTGTCTTCAAATTATAACAATCATTCGAAATATTTGAAATATAACGATTTTTCGAAATATCAATGTTACTCGAATAAATCGTTTTATTCGAAAAATTCATCGAAATTTTCAATTTCCACCAATTGTTTAAGACGGCAATTTCACTATGATTAAAAATACATATATTTTCCTTAGTACAGGATCAGAAAAACTCTTATATTATATTTAAAATTGCTCCAGAAACCGATTCTGGCACATACACGAAAGAAGCACATAGCGCTGCGGTGAGAAGAAGCGCATGCAGGTGCCTCTACATGGGATCGGTGTCACGTGAAAGCTTAGTTTTCCATTAAAGCTTCCTCTTCTTGGGCATGTCGATGTCGTAGTTTGCTTTTCGCCAAGGCGCAAACCTCATGCGGGATAAGCCCACCGTTATTGCAAGCCATGCGAAATTTTCTATGTCCCACCTATCGCCCCGCTACCAATCCCACGCAGCTCTCTTATACTATCTTCTCTGTGGACTCAGCTATCTACCTGGCGCTTTCGTCTAACCAGGTGGAACTAGGATTTCCGGAAAATCGAGCTTTATCTTTGCCGCACCGCATATTGTACACATCAACTGGTCTATATGGCCCATTCCATACAAACTTGATCTATTTTTATAAATAAACGAATTTACATTTTTTTCAAATTTCTCCATAACTTAAATTTACAGAAAATTACTATTGAGAAAATCTAGTGATAACAAAAAATCTACAATTATTAGAAAAAGCAATTTCGTATTATATTATTTTTTAAATTTTGTTGAAACTATTTTGAGAGGATAAGGAATCGATAAGTGCTGTTAAAATATACTGCAGTGAGTGGTGCAGCAATTTTTCGTGGCCGATTTAAAATTTTGTCTGGCAAGTTTTCTTCTGGCTTGGTATAAGAGCAAAATGGGGTTAACAATGGATAATCCCGCAGGGATAAATGAGATCGGCAGTTGGCCCACCCGCGATACTTGAACGCTTTAA
Organism: Perithous albicinctus; assembly: GCA_964016905.1. Classification (NCBI taxonomy): domain Eukaryota; kingdom Metazoa; phylum Arthropoda; class Insecta; order Hymenoptera; family Ichneumonidae; genus Perithous; species Perithous albicinctus. The sequence continues at coordinate 27,705,875 of OZ024690.1, read as the reverse complement.
TAAAGTGCCGAAGGGCAAATGGATTTTTTTTTTAGCATCGACGACGAAACGAACAGTCTCTCTGGATTCAAACTGATATAAACCAAGTAATGATGAGAGGCAAGAGGGAAAATGCTCCGTTGGGATATTTCGTCGACAATAGAATTTTTTCCTAACAATTCTATATAAAGGGGGGAAAAATTGGAAAAATATAAGTATAACAGATGGGCAAGGTCGAGTGGCGATTATTTTATATCCAGTGGGCGAAAAAAAATACTAACAATCAAAGGACTGTCCTGAAACCCTCAAAGAGATTTTGGAAATCATTCATTTATTTGGCTTGACCCAAAAGGCGCAAAAAACGCTTGTCGTGCACCAGATATAAAAAATGCAATTCGTTCAATTGTTTTTTTGTTTGTATTCACGTCATTGAATATCTTTTTACATCGAAAAAAGGTGTACAATAATTTCAAAGTCATAAGCAGTTCTGTAGTAAATATACCAAAGGCGAAAATATTTCTTATTTAAAAAGTCTGCGGTTCCCTGAGTAAAAAAAATTATGTGTGAAAAACGTGATTGAAAAATCTGAAATAATTTATAAATGTTCCTGAAAGTCCAACAGCTTAAAAAAAAAATTTAATAAACTTCATTCGAAATAACTTAACACTGCTTTGGCATATTATTAATAATATACCCTTGTTACTTTTCCTAACTATTACTTCTTTTTTTTTTCATTCAACTTTTCTCCAACTGTAATGGAAGTTTTGCTGGCTCGTCTGCTCGTAAATCTCTGCAGGTTTGCTGCAAAAAAAAGGTGACGTAAAAAACGTGAACTCTTTTTCTGAACTCGCGAAATCTACATACGGGTCATCCGAATTTTCGAAGCGAAACTAGGATAAAAAGAGAAAGAGCCAAAGAAGTACGTAGAAGAGTGGAGAAGAAAAAAACCGAAACTCAATCCTTCTAGTTCGTCTTGAAAACCAGAAGGCATTTTGTTCCCAGTTATAACATGTAATTTACGAAGTTGGTGAAGGAAGCGCGAAGAAAATTGTTTGTCTTAGAAAACCCAGTGAAAGAAGCTATATATTTTTCCCTCGTGATCATCTTTCTTCACGTGTACTTTTCGTCCTGACGACGACATCGACCTTTCGTAGACAATTTTTCAGACGAAGCTTTCGCCATTCGCTTGGTCGACGTACGAAAAGAAGAAGAAAAAGAAGAAGACGATGCACATATATGAGAAAAATCGACTACCTTCCTAGAGTCTGTCGCTTTATTTTTCACGATCCGTTGAGCAACGACGCATAATGCTGTAGAGAGGCTATAAGCTTGATAAATAATTCACAACGATGCGATAAAATGAGATGTAGAAGCAAGCTCTCAAAATATGGTACGTAAACAAAAATCTTGATCGCAAAGATAAATCATTATTTTAAACTGCCTGCTGCAAACGAGGAAAAAATACTTTTTCACTAAAGATCGGTTAAATGAAAGGATTTTTTTCTTTTCTGAACTGGCACTTGAAAATGATGTCTTCAATTTGGCATTCCGATTTTATGAATCATGAATTGTGTTGCAATTTTATTAAATTAGTATAGAGTAGATCGTATTTTTCTATAAATGTGGAGTAGAAAAAAGATCCTGAGAAAAGCGTAAAAAAGGTAGCAACAAAGTGTGGGAATTATTTTTAAACTTAAACATTAAACAATTTTGAGATGTTGGAAGATCTCATTTTAAAGGCTGTCTAAAATAAAAAAAGAAACAAATGAAAATTAGTAAGCTGAGGAAATCTGTGAAGATGTTATAAAAATAGATGGAAATCTAAAAAAAAAAAGTTAAACCTACAGGAACTCGTGGAAGTCCAAAGAATTAAGCCTCCGAAGAAAAATCTGCAGAAAGTAAAACTGGACTCTGGAGTTTTTTCATTTGGAACTATATTTCATTCCACTTGACTGACAATACTGACATCTATAGAAAAGGACCGTCGTTATTCAATCACCAAAGAGGTGGAAAAGCGTCTGAAATAGATTTGCGAACATGCACACTGCCGGGTTGTGTCTATATGCAGATTCGCATAGATCGGTTGGACCTACGAGACCGGTATTCGTGTAACGGACCAAGAATCGAATTCCAAGGGGATCGTAAAACGTCGTTCCGAGAGCGTCGGCGGTCGTAAGATCCGGAGAATTCGAGGAGGGAAGTAGAGTGCCGTCACGTACGTCGATCTCTAACTTGCAGTGTCTTTCCAATTCTACACCATCGCCACTGGGAATTGGCCTCGGGATATATCCACTCGTTTGGATTTGAATAATTTTCGAAATAGGTTTAGCCGCGCATTGAATGCGGGTCCGAGGAGGTCGCGCGGTTTTCCTCTCGATCGATTCGGGAAAAGCCACTGCCGTTCGACATTCGCTTTCGACCATTTTCCTCATTCCTCTCAATTCCTGTACGTTCTTATGCGTCGACACGAACGAAAGATTACTTCCAATAGAGATTCGCCCAGACGATGTTCATACATCAGTCTATATACTCCAGTTAGCGAATAATCGGTTCACTCCGATTGGCACATATCGCATTTTTAGGAAATCGTAACTTATTTTAATTCAAAACCCGCAAGAACTTATCCGTCTTCTTTCCATTCTCCATTGCGCTGGTTACCAACATTTTTGTCACAAGATGATAAAATGGCTCGTTGCCAAGTTTGATAGATGATAAATCGGTACAAGGAAAAGGAGTTATATGAGCTTGAAAATAAAAGTTCAACTTTTCTTTTATCTTCTTTGGGCACTCTTTTATCTCCTATCTTTTACAGAAAACAGAAGAATAGAATTGTTTTTTTTTTTACCTTTTATCACTTTATCTTTTCCACAAACACGCATTTTGCAATGCACCCAGCTAATATTTCCCTCATATATAATGAAATTCAAATGCAAATAATTGGTTTGGGTAAAACAGCTTTTGCTGAATTCAGCATTCCACTATCCTAACGTATCATACGTCTCGATGGACAACATTTGTAACCAACTTCCCTTTCCCCCGAATCCAGGAGAATCCACACCATATAGTTATATTGAGAACTTGTTCTACGTCTGGGTACTGGAGTAACTATCGGAGTTTGCTGGTAGTGTTAGGAAACCTTCTCTTGGATATCGTGTACGTTAGCTCATTTCGACCCTACTATACGTCCTCGATTGGAGTGTATAACCCAAACTCAGAATTTCACTCGAAGCCATAAGTCATAGCCATCAGAATCTGCTGGACATGGTAACGCTACACGATTTTACTCGTGTTCAGTGTCCCCTACCAGTTCTCTCGGTGTGAATGATATTCTATAGTAAATCCGTTTTGAAATTTTGATATTACTCGACAACTCGTGCTGTATAGACTTTTCCTCAGATGACTGTTGTTCTAACTTGCCACGAGTCCACTCGCTTCCATTGGGAATACTTGAGTTGGCAAATAAAAAATCCATTTTTTATACTTCTTTTTAGCCCAACATTTTATGGAAAAAAAAAAATCAGAATTTTAAACCCGGTCGAAATTCATTATTTGCTCAAAAGTTATGGGAAAAAGAATTATTTTAAACGATGAAACAAGTGACAAAAATCTGAAAAACAACCTCTTCTTTTTTGGACGAAAATATGTTTAAAAAAATTCGTCAACTGATCCCTTTGCGGTCAGATGAACAAGTGTGTTGACTTGGAGTAGCCCATATGCTTGTCCGATATCAGGTGAAGTGAAATAGTTTATTACGAAGGATTAATATACTTTAGTCGGGCAAGTCTGACGGATATAACTTACCTCTATCCTGAAGGTCCATCCCTCGAGGCTCAGAAGACGAAGTGTAGAATTTCTCGCAAGAGCGTGACAGAGTAGCCGTGAGGGATGATCATCGAGAGCCAAGCGTGGACTAGCCAGGTCGAGAAGTTGAAGACAAGGAGCCTCGGTTAGAGCGAGTACCAGTGGCATTACGTCGGCTGGCCTCGAGGCACCGGATGCTCTCAGAGCGTCCAAGTACCGAGCACGCCTGATCGTCTCACCCAAGCAACCCGCGTCCAAACCACCCTGAAGACACTTCGAAACGTTCAGGGATCTCAATTTGCAGTTTGGCTCTCTGTAAACAAAATAATCATCTATCGATCAGATATAAATCATCGTATTCACAATTTTAGTTTTTTTTTCAACTTAATTGAACAACCTCCATACAATAATTCTAGATACCAATGTTGTTTTTTTAAAAGTAAGTTTAATATCTGATTATTATTAGACGATTATAGTTATACTGGTTTTTTTCAAATCTCAAAATCTGAAAGCGAAAATTGCTCCTTTTTTTGTGTTTCAATAAGTTCAAGTTATCACAAAGTTCCTTTTCTATATGATCATTATTAAATACAGAATACCATTACAATAAATTTTGTGATTTTGTAAATTGTAGCCTGAAGGAGAAAATTCAAGCTAAAATGTGTGTAAAAAAAAAAAATTGTTACAGTATTTATTGGAGTTTTGTCTGTCAATGTTGAGATGAAAGGCAGGAGAAATGAGGGACCGTAGAGCCAAAGTGAGGATAACTTTTTTCCGTTGCAAGCAGAACTTGACGTTGCCGTTTTCGAGATACCTGCTCATCTATCGTTCTATATCTGGAGTGCATCGGTAGCAAAAAATCGGACAGGGCCAAGTTAAGGCGATATCGAGAACAGTAGGTACAGCTGAAGAAGAAAAGGGAAAATGGGTTGTCATCCAACACACAAAGGCAACGTTCCGCTAGCATTAAACGTGGTCCAGTAAACTTCTTCTTCCCATCCGCAGGACAATGATGAACGAGAATTGTGGAAGCTGTCCACTCGGATTTCCGATTGGAAAACGCCAAGCAAAACTGACTAAAGTCAAACGATCAAAATATAATGAAAAAAAAAGAAAATGTATGAAGTAACAAACGCAGTTCATTTGATACTTCCTGGCTAATATTTAGTGAATGATATTAATGATGAAGTAAATTCAACCAATTTCGAATTTAAAGAAAAATAATTCAGTTTACGCAAAAAATCCATGAAACATATATTCTTACATAGTTTTTTTTTTCAAAGTCACACTTAACATTTTTTTTCTTCATTATATGTAGAATCTTTAAATTTATTATATACAAAATTTTGCAGAAATAAATAAATATACAAGTGGGGAAAAAAGGCTAACGAAAAAAAAAAAAAAATGAAGGATGATAGAGCAAGCATGGTCAACGGAAGTGCTTATCAACTCACGACTACGGAATCCTGCAGATGGTCCAGTAAGTTCGACCTCACTCGACTCACGATATTCGACCCTTCGCATGTTAATCTCGGTTTTATTCAAATTTTCAAAACGATCCTCGCACGATTACCCTCTCAATGCTAACGACTTTCCGGAAGATTCGCGAGCGCTGTTTAAACTTAACCCAACCCGTTAAATCCACTGTTTAAACTTAATATCGCTGAACTTCCATATTGTAATAACCTTGTGTACTTTAGGAAAGTAACCTAATGCTCAGAAAGTTATCGACAAAGTTGTCTTAAGCGAATTTAGGAAACAAACCTTCAAGAAAAATCCAAGGTAATTTTTTTTCGTAATTTTTATGTGGGCATACAAAAAAAATGACGGTAAATGATTCACTTAAGCTGTTGATCGAAAATTCGTGACACAAATTACACAATTTATCATTATTATATCTCAGCGTCAGAACTTTCGGTAAACATTTTTTTTGTATATTTAAACGATTAGATTTAAAAATTAGTTCTTAAGCCAAAATTAATGAAAATAATTCCTCGCAGAATTGGCTTTGTGAAAAGATGAAAAATCATGCATTAAGTAATTCGCAATGTTTTAATTTAAACACTTAAGTACAAATATTTTGAAAAGTAAAAAATTATCATCTAACTGGTTGGTTTTTTTTACGTAATTTTTTTTTTAATTAAAACTTCTTAATTTGAAAGAACAACTAATCGGAAATTAATTACTGTTATAGGGTTTAACGTTGTTAATTATTTTTTAGCACAATTGTACGCAGCGGCTGTTGTGTTTCAATATTAGCTTTTGCTTCGTGCATCGTTTTGCACAATGTTAAAAAAAAAAGACAAAAAAAATCTGTTTCAACGTGCCAGCATGCAGCTCGGATTTTGAAATTCACTGAGAAATATACTAACTCGGAGTACGAGAAAGCATGTTTTTAAATTAAATTGCTAGGTGAAGTGTACTATCCGAGTAGCATCAATAGTTTGTATATATATATATATATACACACACGATGCGTGTGTATGCATCGAGAAGAGTTGAGAAAAAAACACAGACTGTATAGGCGGAAACGTGTAACGTCCGATATTTAAAACGCCTTTTATATATTTCCTAGTCGTAACGTGAAACACTATTCGTTGGTACATGCAATATCGTTTTTTTTCATTTTCCCATCTCTTCCTGTTGCTATGTAGCCAGTTAGCGATTTTTCCATATTTTCTCGTTTCTTTTCAAGCTTTCTCTCTGTCAAGTGTCAGAAATTCATCTCAACATCCAACCGGTTTTTGCCACGTTCAATACTAGAGATCAAAAAAATATTTCTGATGAATCTTTCTTTTTTTTTATCAATTAGTCGCGACTTGCGTAGAGTTTTTTACTGAACATATATATATATATATATATATATATTTTTTTTTTTTAAATAAAATTCAGATCTAGATAAAGTACACTGAAAGTAAAAACTACTTGAATTATAAAGTATTTCAACTACAAAGTATTTTATGGGGAAAAGTACTTCAAGTTTAAAGTACTTTGTAGAAAAAGTATTTCAAGTTTTAAATATTTTTAGTGCGAAGTACATGAAGTACAAGGTTTCGAAAGTACTTTTGTGTCAAAACACAGTGTTTTTTTTTCATAGTTTTACATTTTAATTAAAGCAAAACGCTCGTTCAAACCTTATGGCATTAAAGATCTCGTGAAATCCGGTTCCTTGATGAGTGGTGACATCGCAACTAGGCAGTGGATGCATCAGAGGGAGTCGATGACAGAGAACGCTGTCGCTGTTTCTTTTGCTGCTGCCGTTACTGTCGCGATCACGATCGTTCGTCGGCAATGGGCCATTGCCGTTACCGGGATTTGGCCCGAGGCCAAGACCAAGCGGTAATCGTGGAAGGGTCGCCGGTCTCGTCATACTTCCGTATGCGGCGAGGGCTCCACGAGGAAGTGACGAGTAACAACGATTTAGAGGCAGTGTGCCGAGTGTGCTTGAAGCACAGCCGCTACTTCCTGATCCGGAACCTGAACCTAAGACAATAACACATCTAATTAATATACGATAAATATCCACTGTAATTGTTATAAATATATTTTTTTAATTTCAATTGTTTGTCTTTTTAGCCGAAATTATACCAAAAAGGTCTTTAAAAATAAATAATTTTCTGAATAATATCAGATAATAATGATTAATTATTGATTTTTTTCCTACAATTATTCAGAAAAATAAAAAATTTTACAAAATGATTTTTGATCTAAAAAATTTATTTGACCTAAAAACTTGTTCATTATCAATGACAAAAATAATTCATTTTTTTCTTGTTATGATTTTGAAAATTTGCGTTAAATAACAAGAAACTTATCTTTTTTTTGTGCTATTTATTTCAGCGTTATGGAGTTAAAAATTTGTTGGATCTACGAGAAATTGTCGACACACACATTGGGATTTATATAAGTGAACGATAAGATCTGATTTCGAGGCAATATGTCGTTCTTCGAGTAAACGAGAAGCCTGAAAATAATTTACGACTAAGGCGATTGCGGACGAATAAGTGAGGCAAAGAGGACCCGATGTTGTCGATGCTCAAGTTGGCGAACCCGGAAGATAATAACTAAGAAAAGAGAAAAGATCGGGGGAGGATATCGAATGTTGGAAGCGTTCGAGCCGCCAACGTATTACGTGTTTGAGCATCTGCGAGCTCAAGCGACCCAAAGAGCCAAAAGCTTCGACTGAATTGCGGACGACCCCGACTCTCGTGCCCGAGTTCCGTTTACGATGAGAACTCCAACCCCTCGCACGACTCGAGACTCGCCGATAAAATACTTCGCTCTGTGTTTTCCCTCGAGCACTCTTTCGCATACTTTCTCGCTTTCTTTCCGTCCTCAAACTTTTTCCCAAGCTTCCGACTGGTGCAAACATTTTTCGCTATTGCGCAAATTCCGCTCCAAAGCTTTTATTCCATTTCCACAATTATTTCCCAACTTTTTCCCAGACTTTTTTTTAAATTTCACTTTCGTTTTCATTTAATGAATATTTTTCGGAGTAAATTGGTTTATAAAAATTGTAGTTACTTGGAAATATCATGAAAATAATTGAATAATTTGTAGGGTCACAGTTTTGCAAATTGTGAAGAAGAAAAAAAAAAAAAATTGGGTATGAATATGAAAATGTATGGAAAATCAGTTTCAGGCTTTAATTGAAAATTAAAAATAATAATGAAGTATCTTTAACAAGGAAAGTGTTCGAAATAATTCTCTGACAATTCAGTCACTTTTTTTAGATTTTTTTCCCTAAATTCAGCCTTTTCATATTTTTTTTAAATATTTGCTTAAAGAGAAAAATATGAGGTAAAAATAAATACATTTTTGATGAATTTCTTAATGCAATTTTACCTTCGCAATTAAATAAAAAATATATTTATTTGAGGGAGATAATCAAATTATTTAATTATTTCATTTTTGTTACAACATTTAACTAATCAAAACAATTATTTCAGTAACAATATCGGATAAAAGAAATTCTGTAAAACTGTATGTAAAACCGATTTTGTCGCGTTGGACAAAAAAAATCCAGTAGTAATAAAATCCGATCAATTTATTAGAAGTATTCGATAGTTTAAAGAATTTTTTTTTTCTGAATTCACAGAGAAAGTTCTATATAGAAGGGAGTTCTTTGTCTGCACCATCTAAAAAATAAATAAAAAATTAAACGTCTTAAAATTTTTTTATGGGGAAAAAAAAGATGGATCACATCGTTTTATCATACCTCAAGTATATAACAGCTAGATTATGGTCGTAAAAGTTTCTTAATGTGGTGTGTTAATTCGTAAGCTGAATACCGCAAATTCGAATGGATGACACTTTCCGGGTTACGTGAAAGTAGGTGGAGGAGTATGACTTTGCACCGAGTGGGGTGCACTCGCTCGTTTAAATTCCTGCACGGGTAGCATTTCCGTTGGCTCGAAATTCAGAGGTCTGGTGCATTACGAACGCTACCTTCTTGCCTCTGTCTACATCAACCGAAGGGATACAACTGTTAATATAGGTAGACGACGTGCCTGCAGTATCCCGAATTCTCGTATATAAACGTTTTATGTACACAACGAAACATCGTGGAAGCCGTGAATGCTTTATCTACAAGTTCTGCTTAGTTGCCTAACGTCTACATTCGCTAAACAGAATAATGTTCCTTTAAATACCGGTACTCGTATTTACGGTGTCGCTTTGAATCATTTAATCTATGAAACCATGTTTTCTAATAGGCTGACACTGTTTCTAGTGCCACTGGGTTTTGTTCCTTAATTTCTGCATTGTTGTAATTGAAACTTGGCGTCGAGTCACTACCACGACTCTTGATACGACAGTCGGGTACCGGTATTCTTAGTCACTTTATTTTTTTTTGTAATAGTGTACTCGATGCTCTATAACAGTGGAAATAATTTCAAGAGCAATACTGTACGTGCCTTTTATTTCCATAGCTTCTACATTGATAAAATACTATTACAATCATTGAATACCGGTATTGCTATTTAGTCCATGTCATTCTATTTCTTAACGGAGGGTATTTGTTTTAGTCCGCCACTGTGAGCTCCGTTCTGATGTCCACATCGACAAAATAGTATTAGCGACCCTTTGAATACCGGTATTCGTACTTAAGATGTTCTTTCAAATCGCATACTGTGTTTAATTGTGAAAAATCTTAAATATGCAATTTCAGTATCGTCGATTAAAGCACAAACGTTTCGGGTGCAATAAGTTGTTTTTAAATGTTCTTTTCAGTATACAAAGCTATTTGAAAAGATTGTTGAGCATAAACTGGTCCTGAGTAATATATTTATAGCTCATTGCTTATTGACGTTAGCGGCCGTATTGTTATCGGCGCAGTACCGTATAAGAATGAAGATTGATCAGAGAAAAGCGAAGGTACTGCTAGAGCGGTACCGCAACGATCAGCGTAGAACGAGGTGAATTTATTATGGCCACGCCGCATGCTGTATAGAAACTAAGAGAAGAGGGATGGGGACAGCGGGGTAGTACGACTGGGATACGAACCTTGCGGTATTGAGTACAGAAGACTGAGTACCCGAAGAGATTGGTGTGTTCGACGTGAAAGCCAGGACCACGAGAGATGGAGAAATATCATACATACATACGTATATAGGGGACATTCCAAGTCAACTCACTTGGTCATTGGCCCGATCCCCCGGATTCAGATGACGAATTTCTTTTTTGCTATATTTTGATTTTAAAAAGAGGATATTTTTTCTCACATTTTTATCACTTGTTTCACCCTATAAAATCATTTTTCCTTCCATAAATTCAGAGTAAAAATGAATTTCGACATGGTTTCAAATTCTGAAATTTTTTCCATAAAATCTAGGACTAAAAACAAGTATTTTCATCAGAATTCGAGAGTGGGCCGAGAATAATTCATTTATTTTTTTTATTTTAAGAAAAAAAAATTCTCCAAAGAAAATAACCAAAATATGGCCAGAAAAATAATTCGTCAGCTGACCCCGAAGGCGTCATCAGTCCGATGACAAAGTGAGTTGACTTGGAACGCCCCATATATATATGTACAATCCTGCACCGAGAAACGATCTTCGATATCCTAGTCAGAGTTGTCGATTCAACCAAGGATATTGCAGAATATTTTCCAATCGCTTCCGACATGATTTTCATGCGATACCAAGTAGAATGTTCTAAATAATTACTGTTTTACGATAGTATATCTGAATTACAAAAAATGTGGCATAAATATTGTACTTTCTGATTGAGTGGTTCTCATGAGAATAATATTATTTTCAAAATTGATAAACGTGGAAGGTTCGTTTGTATTTGTATATTTTAGGAATTTTTTTTCTGGTTATGAATACATTTTTTACTTTAATGAAACCATGGATGAATTAAGGGGAGATATAATTAAAAAAAAAAATGTGGCGTAAATACTCCAAATTCGATGATTATATTAATCCCATGAGAATAATTGAAATCCCAAACCTAACAGATGTAGAATTTACTTCTTCTACGAAATTCTTTTTTTATTTTTAAATAATTTTATCTGTTGATGATTTTATTTTAAAAAATCAAAAAATAATTTGTTGATATTATTTCAGAAAAAATTGAGAATAAAATTACTCATTTTGTCAAAAAAATGCAATATCAAAAATTGGCGTCAATTTTGATGAAAAAATCTATAGCAGACACCATTAAAAATCCTGAATTTTACATTGACAGTTTTTTTTGTAAATTGGACAAATTTTGGATTTAAAAAAAAAATCAGCGGTGGTTTTCCACACTTATTTCCAGCTTTGGTATGCATTTCAATTTTTTTTTTCTCATTTTTCATTTTTTATTTTGCTTGTATGTGACAGGATCCAGTAGCAGTATAGAATAATTCCAAAAGACACAGAGAAACAGGAGAAAGAGAAACATTCATTGACTTGACTGTTGTTTAGTAGTTGTTGTTGTTTGGTCCCCGAGGTTCTGGGTGGCTAACAGTAAGAGGCAATTACAAACACCTGGGCCTCATAGTTTAAGCGTATATATCTACAACCAATTCGTATTATACGAAACTACTTCGAGCCAAGAGCTAACATCTCGACTGTACAAGTTTTCTCTCTTCTACGTCGCATACAGCACTTGGAAACTTCATATATTTAGCCACAGTCGCGACGACTGCACATATATCGTATACATCGCATTTATCGGTTTGAATCGGCCCGCAACTTTGGGTTAGCCACCACACGACTGAGCTACACGTTAGACGATTTAGATTGAATCGATTGGCTGTGTCGAGCGCGTCTTCAAAACCCTTCCTGCCAACAATTCTCAAATCCTACCCTGGTAAATTATTTCTCAAGTCGCAATTTCACGTTACTGCTATGGCTTAGACTTTTTGGACTTTCAAATAATTCCCGGGGTTGCTGTATTTTTCGAAGTCCCTGCAGTAGTTCTTAATCCTCCGAACTACTGCAGGGTCTTTGAAAAATTAAAAACTCATCAGAGTAGGGAAAAAAATCGTTCTTAAGTGCGCAAAAAAAAATCATAATTTACTAATCATAATTTCTCTACTAATCAGAGTAGGGAAAAAAACGTTCGAGGTATTTTACATGCATAAATTGGTTAGAATTGTGTTTTTTAAACTTTACAAACAAGTTGTCCGTACACATTAAATTTTACGTAAAAATTTTTGGAGGATTCGAAAAATCGGTATACAGCATTCTAGATTCAATTTTATTCTGGTCGAGCGTGGTACATCAAATGGAAAGAAGGACTTTCTTCTGCGTATTTCTGTTGTTCACTCAGCACAGAGTGATGAAGAATCTGATTATCGTTTGTGCTTTTCAAGAACCCACTCTGGTACTCGAACAATTGAAATCCTTTGAGCAAAAGAGAGCAGTACTGTTCATTGGGGCTTCGTTTTCCCCTTGTATGCATGTCGTCTATGGCCTTAAATTCGACGTAGATTGGAAGGCAGAAGAAACGAAGGAGAGACAAGAGCAAAGAAAGACAACGAAATTCAGAATGAATGCTATATGTACTCTAATACTGTCTCCTATTGATAAATTTTCACTGCATCATATATTCACTGGGATTCGATTCACAGTCACTCTGACACAAAGCAACGAATCTAATGAATCCTAAAATTATAAATTTTTAAACATAAAAAGATCAACCCACGTCTATTCATTTTGGGACTTAAATTCTTCTGATTTCAATTTGTTTCTAGCTTTTATAAATTTTCGAGGTCAAACTATAAAAAGCGAAATTGATGAGAATAAAAAAAAAATAAAGTGACTTTAAAAAGTATTGAAAAAATATTGCGAATTTACTTTTGTAAATTTACGAGCAACAAAACATAATTTGAGATTTTGCAATTGAAATTTGTGAGTTGATCTTTCGTTTGCTTTGGAATCTCGTGTAGTTTGAAAAGAATTCTCAATGCTGCTTTCCTGCTGCATTCGTTTGCCTCTAACCGCCACAATACCGGAAATAGAAGGAGCCAACATTCTTTAGCCCTTAGTTTTGGTCGACGCGATTTCGCCAAGATATTTCTCTTGTTCTCTTTACTTTACTGTATACTTTTCTCGTGCACTCCAAGCTCGTTCTTTAACTTCCTTTGCTCTTTCTCAATTTGTCTCACTTTGTCTATGAAAGTCTTGGGAAAAGCCAACTAAGGCGATATTCTGGTAGTCCTGAAAGCTTGCTGAGAGTGGAGGCAAGAGAAAGATACCGAAGAAAGTAGAAATGTTGAATGGGAGGAGCTGCGATTAATCCCAAGCACAACCTTCTCCGACCAATCGATCTTTTTTTTTTTCTCTCTTTCAGCTTCATTGTATCTTTTAAAGCTACTTTCAACGGTGAATTTTCTTACCGCCGGTTCTTCTGTGTTTCTTCGATATACTTTCTTTTTATTAACTCGTGCTTCATTTTATTTCACTTAGTTTGCATTTTTATTTTTATTTTTGTAAAATTAATTTTCAATTTCTACTTTGTGAAGTAGACAAAATATTGACAATTATCAATAGTTCATAAAATTGTACTTTTTTAAAAACTGTCTTGGCAAAAAAGTGTCAAATCAAAAAGTGACCTGTTTTTTGTGAAAAGAAATATTGAGAATTGACAGTTGACTTTCTGATAAATACAAAAAGGATTTTTCAAAATGGATTATCTGAGTGAGTTTATATTTGCTGTATTTGCAATAACAATAACATGTTATTTGGACGAACAAAATTGAAAGAAAAAAAAACTGTTAAAAGGTTTACCCATACTGATTCCAGAACTTGAGGGATCCTCGTTCTTGGCGCCCCAACTTCCGGCTAGATTGAGAGCGAGCAGAGGCCTCTCCTTCAAAAGTTCAGCGACCGATGCGAGACCCTCGCAGCCACAGCTCAAATGGGGCAAGTGGAGTGCCTGCACTTGGACGCAATTCCGAAGGGCCTCACACACCCTGGACACTTGGTCGCCAGAGAGATTCATGTCGAGCACGAGACGGGCTAGATTGTTCGAGGCATGTCCAAGACCGCGGCACAGTGCGTTTACCACGCATTCCAATCTGAAATCACAATTAAAAAAATCATTTATTTAAATGCTTATCCGTATTCGATCTAAATCTTACACCCGCCCACATATTTATTTATTTATATTTTAAGTTAAAACTGCGTGGAAAATGTATTAAACTGTAAATTTAACAATTTTACAATTTTTATTAGTCACTTTACTATTTAAAAGAAATGAAGTGAAGACTGATATCACAATTAATAATGTTATTTATTTAGATAATTATCCGTATTAAAAAAAAATATCAGCAATTTTAAAGCGATAATTATTTAAAAATTTGAGGATCATTTTTTTGTGAATATCAACAAATTTAATTCTCAAAAATATTACTTAAAATAAATAAATAAACACAGTCACGAATTTCGTGAAGCACAAGTAGGTAAAACTTTCCGCAGTTGTAAATCTTTCCTTGGAGATTCTCCGTAGCTTTGAAAGCTAAGAAACAAGAGGAGAAAAAAAGAGGTTGAAACTTAGGAGTTGCAAGTTTTCAGTGTAGTATGATTCAGAAGCAACAATAAGAATCGTGGGTGAAGGCATGGAGTGGCACATAACAGAAAACCCTTGCGATTTAGCCTTGTGACTAATTTATTCTCATTGCAATAATTTGGTGTATAATGTTGATGCTACGGTATTCTCTCGTAAGGCTCAAATTTATCCGTTGAATTTGTATGATGTGCAAAGTTGAAACTCGGCATAGCATAGTTATACACATACCTGATGCGGTATATAGTTACAGTTCGGGTTTCATGAGCAGAGATATATTGCTACTCTAGTGCGGAGACTGCTCGAGCGCTTTTCATGTATAGCAGCGGGATACTTCCTTCCACGTTCCTAGCTTCCAGTTCGCGTATCCGGTATAGCAAACTAAGTTTTCTTTTCCTAGTTCATATTTGCAGGTATATTTACGCAGCCCAGTGTGTGTGTGTGTGTGTGTGCACGTTGGCTGTGAAGTAGTTTCAGGTATGTGCCAAGCCTCTCGCGAACTACCTATTTCGTACATTATATGTTCCGGGTGTATATATTCGCTATTATTTCGAGGAGCAGCGCGGCAGCAAGCTGTGCCAGATGGTGTACAGCAAATGGCTACTGAGCTAACCGACTAAAGCAGCTGTGCGCCTATCTACCTTCTGTAATGCCGTTATATACTCTCTTTGCAGACTTTGTTCAGAGTCGAAGAAACGCCAGATTATTATTTGCACCCTGTGGAACCAGATTGTTCAGTCGTCCAATTACGCTGGAGCGAAGGATAAAAATATTCAAAAATATATTTAATATGGTATGGCACATTTGCAGGAAAACCTGGTATTCGTTGTTATTTATAATAAGTTTTAAAAAAACCTTAAGTATACTTTTAACTGGTTCGAATTTGTCGTAACTTGTTCCTAATTATCGTAACTGCTTCGTAGTTGTCGTAAGCAGTTGGAAGTTTTCGTAACTTGTTCGTAATTAACGTAAATAGTTCGTAGTTATAGTAAATACAAACTGAATCATGTGAATGATTTTGGCCTTCTTTGGTATTGATGTGGTTAAATCAATATCAGCCCTGGATCTGTATTGTATATCATCGATATACCTACTACAGAGGACAGATAGGTATAGCCCATGATAATAGGTTTACGGAGTAATGCCCTCTTCACCGTTAACGCTGTGGTAGTCCTCACGATTCTCAAAGCCTGAGAATAAGAGTACCCGTTCTTCCTCCCGATATATCGAGGGTCTTCGACGGACAATGAACGAGGGATGCATAAGCACGTTTCTCAAAAGCCCTCTCCTCGAGGCTCTGACGGAATCCCTCGCGGAATATAACCAGCATATCTGCTGGACATTCTCCAAGAACTCTTCGTCGTCCAAGCCACATCACATAATACGGTGTAGTATATTTGTCCGCGGTTTTCACGCGGCCAGATAGAGCCAGTAGAGTCCATTCTTGTTTCTCCTCAAAAAGCTTTAACGTCGCTAGCAACTTTTAAGTTTATTGTAGAGCAGTACTATCATACACTCGAGGGACGAAAGAAGCAATAAAAATAATCAATTTCTAGGAGGAGGTCCTGAAATTTTTGAGAAGCAACAAACGATTGAAGTAAAATTCTTCTATGACACACCGGACTAATCAGAACACATTATTCCAGACTAATCATTGTATTCTTGAAAGGTTTAATAATCTCAAAAAATTACAATATCGTTGTGTGGAGTAAACAATCCAATTCATTGCCTCGAAGGATAAAACAATTGGCCTTTTTTTCTATGGTTTCAATCGTTGACAATTTGCGAATGGCAAGATCAGTTCGTCGAGATAGTTCTCACTTCGAGCTCTTGATAGAAGACAAAGGTTTCAATGTCGTAGAAGAGCCTCGAGCTACAACTGTAGGGACGCGACTTGTATATTAGAAGAGAGAAGTGGATGAACAAAACGTAAAAGGGACATGAGACAGAGCGATGTGGAGAAATCAAGAAGAAAGGAGACAGCGACGAATGGGAATCGGTGCGAAAAGTAACAATGAGGCAATATACTGAGGCGTTCTGTCTCTCATTCTCACGACGCCTTTCCGTGTTCCCTCATTTTCTTCTGCTCTTAGCTGCTTGTTCCCGTTTTCTTATGGATTTCTCCTGGCGCTTTCTGAATCCTTGCTCTTCCTTGCTCTTCAACAAGCAGTTGCCTGAGTGTTTGCCTCTGCCTTGAGGCAAATGGTCGTAGCTTTGGTATGTTCCACAGCCCCTCCCCCCCAAAGCCCTCTTCAGAACATCCTATACAGGATGCCTTCACTTCGCACTTTCTTAGCGAGTTTCGCGAGTATTTGAATACCTACCCAACAGTAGAAGCACCAGCGATATCAGCAGAGTATAAGAACAGGAGCTGCTCTAGTATGATAGTTGCTGGAGTTTGCGATAAAGCATCCAGTGTCTTCCTTAATTTTTCCGGTCGATGCGTTTCTACA